>CAIGQV010000785.1:2159777-2173112 GCA_903798115.1 Danio jaintianensis | reverse complement strand
ATATATATATATAACAAATGTAAACATTAGGTGAGCAGGTTACATTGTAACCCCGTGTCCTAACAACACGCTACGTGACGAGATTTGCAGTGATAAGCAATTGGGCTGTTGGCACCAGACGAAACAGAAATTTAAATACAGCCATTCAGATGCACAGAATGTGCACTCACTCATGAAATGGTAAGGTTTATAATCTAATTAATACATATTAAACCTCTTTTAACATTATTAAATGTACATGCTGAATCACTGATATGTGTTGGCTTGCACTGCAGTTTCATTTCAAATGCTTTATTTTATTTTCAAGATCTGAGGTGAACTATCTGCTGCTGCTTTCAGTAGTATGGCAATAAATGTAATGTGAAATGGCATTCAAACTCACATTATAAACATTTAGCACTGAATAAAGCACCTGGTGTGTACCTGATGTGATCATTGTCATACTTTTCTGTTGTTCAGCTGCAAGAAATAGAAGCCGTTTCTAAAATATAAATGTCAGGTGTTGGTTAGAACAAAAACTCCTTTTAATATGGAAAATATTCTTTATATCGCGTGTCGTTGCTTTTATTTTATTTTAGAACACGGTTTAAATCAGCCTTTAGGCTTGACAGTCAGGCAAACTGCTGTTGATGTCGTCAATCTGGTAACCTGCACTTGTGTTTTTTTTTAACCAGGTGTGCAATACGTAGTTCAACCACTGGGTGTCAAACTTACATACTGCACCTTTAAAAGTGGGTTAAGGTGTAAGGGATGGTCAACAGTGTAATTAAAAATGTAGTTACAGAAATCAAATACAGATATAATTACATGCAGGTATTTAATCAATCATAAGTACAATGTAAAAACGTGTTTACACAATAAGCACATTGTAACAAATGACCAATTTCAGTGTAAGTACATGCTAGTTAAGGCCACAATTTAAAGTGGGACCAAAATAATCAAAAGAATCACAAACGCCACACTTTAACCTACCTGACTACACAAAAAAGTCCACCTCTACACCAACATGCCCTCTGCATTATTCATTTTTTTTTTTTTTTTAATGACAGTGCTCATGACATCATAACCCATGACAACCCATGACAGCTAAGCAGATTGTAAGTGCAAGCACAGGCCTGGGCATCATCTTGCAGAGCTGGTTAGAACATATCCACACAACTACCAGTGACACGCAGGCGAATGATGCAACACTTTCATGCCACAAGGAAACTATTGCACTCACACACACATACACGAGAGAGATGACAACCCAAGAACCCCAAATCCCCTTGACTAATCCCACACCATCACAGAAAGAGAGCGAAATATAGAATTTAATAAAAAGAATGGAAGGAGGATTAAATTAAAGCAATGCAGAAGAAAGCATGGCATGCACGGTAACTGCTGTACTGATGAGATGTTCTGCATCAGTATCCTCTGGTTAAAATATCTATGATTTACTAATGCAAAAGGACCAATCATGACTTCAAACGTAAATGTAAGTGGTTATTTATATATATATATAGATATATATATATGTATAAATAATAATAATAAAATATTGTAAGAGGTTAAACTTATTTATAGTTAGTTAGTTAGTCATTTTTGCTAAGAAATAAAATAAAATAAAATAAAATAAATAACTCCCCCAACTAGATTGTCAATGAAAGAATGTGAACTGATTTTTTATTCATTTATTTATTTTTTTAAGTGGCACTCATATTTGCTAGAAGAATCAATTGATGTGACATGAATCCATGCTCTCGAGAGCTTAATACTAATCATGCTAAAAGGCCTATATGTACTGTAATTGTACTGTCAAATAAATAAAAAATGTACACATTTATAAATTTACCAAAAAAAAAATAAAAAACACAATTTCAAATCTCTCATTAGATGTGTTGCTTCTATCCACATAATAAGCAGCATCCATCCAACTACACAACTTTCTGATAATATTTATTTTGAAACAGTCAATGACTCAATAAATGTCCAGTTTGGGAACATACTTTTGCTTGTTCAGTCAGTGGCCCATAGTGGTTTTAACGTATATAAAAAATTCAGACAGGAATTAATATCATCCTCTGCATAAACTGATGAGTTTTTGAAGTGTATTGCTGTCCTTTCACTTCAGAAAAATGACAGTAAGAGCTGAGTGATATGACACAATGCATAAAACGTGCATTAAAACATTCACATTTAGCAGTTGACGTGTTTTTTTTTGCCTCATTACAAACATATGCGGAACATTTCACAATATACACGTTAAACTAACAAAAGTTTAATTTAAACAGATCTTATCCCTTTTCAGGATGGCACTGAATAGATTTATAATTCGTCTTTCCTAAATTTAGCTTTCTGGTTATAAGATAAAAATAATAAAAGCTTAGATAAACTAAACAATAAGGGACAATTGTCATTGTTGTAATCACATTTGCAAACGCTGTGGCCAATCAATGCCTGCATGTTATTGATCATGTGTGGATCATCAGAGTTAGTTTTGTTCTGAATCGTCTGTTTTTTCACCAGGATTTTACACTCATAGTTTTATCATGGGAATGAGGAATAAATGATGACCAAGTAATTCATGGTATGTCACTTCCATGAACTCTTATTATATAGCTATGCCTAGTTTTCTATTCTATATCATTTTAACACAATTCAAATGTTTATAAAAAAAGTAATTAAAATCAATTGCATTTTCTCTGTATTTTCTCTACTTGACTGTTCTAGAGCTAATTAATCACAACTAATTGATAAAATTGATAATTATCGATAATGATTTTCATTGTAATCGAATGCCATTATCAATTAGTTGGGCTGTTCATGTGACTGAGTAACGCAGGATACACTGCTGCTCGTGCAATCGAGGGCACTGAACCGGCTGCTGGAAAAAGCATGCGACCATAGTTCCCTAAGGCAGTGGTCCTCAACAACCGGGCCGCGAACCGGTACCAGTCTGTGGATCAATTGGTACCAGGCCGCACAAGACATCATTAATTATTTCTGCTTTATTTATTATCTGAGTCTGAACGATCTTTTATTTTGAAAAATTACTGTATTCTCTCACATCTCGGTGACTTGACCGCCCAAATTTAACCCAAAACAGCAAAATGAGTAAGAAACAGACGTCTTTGGAAAGTTTCTTTGCTAAGGGGAAAAGGCCCAGTGAAGGACCCGCGAACTGCCAAGGAATAGATCCGCAACCCATTTGTCAACAAATCAGGAGAATCCACCATGTCTGTGCAAGAAGATCAACTGCTGGAGATCGCAAATAACGGCAGCCTTTTAGGGGCCGTTTGCATATCTTTTCTCGCATGTCTTTTCTAGAGTTTGCGCAAGTTTGTTATTTCCAATCAAGGTGCACGGCTTGTGTGCACAAGCGATGTGACGTGCTCGCGCCTTCCAGATGCACACAGTTGACTGAATGCCGGGAGCGCACCGCGAGTCACGTTACAAGAACTGACTGATCAGCTTCAGCTTGTATGGAATATACACATTTCGATAGACTAATTATCTCAGACAAACACAGAACACCCAAACACTGCAGTGCTTTGTAATTTTATCCATGAATAAAACTTGTATCAGAGAGAAAGCAATGTTTTGTCAGCTTGTCATCATCTGAGAAAACGATTGATGGTTGCCTAGCAACCTACGAAAAACCACCCCCCACACCCCCGGTCCGTGGTAAAATTGTCAAGGGTCGACCGGTCTGTGGTGATAAAACGGTTGGGGACCACTGCTCTAAGTCATGAGAGAATTTTACATTAAATGCCTCTAAGAAGATGGTAACCTACCCACTTTGCAAGGCATGGAAGTAGCCTACCACAGTTATATCCATCATGCCAAAATAATATATTTTAAGTGCTTTTGTTTATACTGTTTGCTAACTTCATGACATTCATGCTAGATCAGTTCAGTTGCAACTCGCGAGCATCACATTGCACAATGATCTCAAGAGCTATAGTGATGATAAATTAAATGGCAATACTTTAGATTAGCTTAAATGAATCCCCATATATTTAAAATAATCAGCAGTACAATATTACAATTACTCAATGTTGTGGTTTTCAGCTAATGGTAATAATATTAAATCAACCTCAGTTTCAAAAATAAATGTTTGTTGTTTATTTGTTATTTATAATTTCAATATTTTAAATTTTTTTACTGCTTAATATCTTATTGTCATCATGTTTATGTGCTAATTTAATATTAATATGTGCTAATTTAACACTTGTTTTGCTTTTTTGTGTATTTATATTTCGATTATTTAGAAACGTTTCAAACACCTCATTTACAGTTTTATAATAAACCAAATTAGTTGTAAAATTTAGTTTTTATCCCATTAATCTGAAATAAAATAAAATAAAATAAAATAAATAAATAAATAAATAAATAAATAAATAAATAAATAAATAAATTAATTAATTAATTAATTAATTAATAATCATAATAATAATAAACAAATACATATTCTGCCAACTAATCGATTATCAAAATGATCAAAATCATTAGTTGCAGCCCTACTGTGTTTACACAGAGGTTTTTGGTTTTGGACCCTAGTACGTTTGTATCATCATAATGGCAGATGTTGCTAAGTAACGATGCAGAGAGAAAAGCTGCGATCTGCTTGGACACCACTGCTTGTGATAGTGGTATTAAAAGAACAAGTATTAGATAAATTTTCTTCTAAAGTTGAGTGGAAGTTAGATTATTGAATTCTCTCAGTTTGCCAGTTATGTCATGCATGTCAGAAATGTGACTGACTAAAAATATAAATAAAAATATAAATGACCAATTCATGCGTCATTAATAGTGGCTCACTTCCACGATTAGGTGAGTACCGGAATTTCTATAAAATCATTATTATTATTAGATCAAAATTTTTAGTCAAAAATAATTATTTCAGACTTTATTTTAAAAGTTGGAAGCATTCCAATATGATTCGAAAATGATTATCACTATACTCTTACACCTGCAGTGAAAGCACCGAAGACTGAAGACTGAAGAAATTACCAATAACAAATTAATTAGCATGAATATATGCTTGTTAATTCATTCATTTAGACTGCTATAGCAATTTCCTTATTAAGCATCTTAAACCACCTACAAAGCACATACTAATCACCAACCTGAGCGTGCGCTAATCATTTGTTCAATTAAGAGAGCATATACTTTAATTATTTGGAATAACTGCATGGTTTCAATTTCCAATGTGATGTTTGACGTATTAAGTCCAATACATAATATGTTAAAGTACAGAGATGTTAAAAGTAACATAGTGATGTATTAATAAGTATTTGTCAAAACATGAGCTACTCTTGTGCTACATGTCAAAACGTGCTACTCTTAATGTAAATGAGATTTGCTTCGATCGTTTGAATTATTTATTTTATACAGAATGGGTGTCAATAGGTCAATATGGATTAGTATATGCTAATGAGCCAAGGGTTAATAATTCCTTACATTTATATAGCGCTTTTCTGGACACTCAAAGCGCTTTACACATTTTTTGGGGGGAATCTCCTTATCCTCCAGCAGTGTGCAGCATCCACCTGGATGACGAGACGGCAGCCATATTCCGCCAGACCGCACAGCACACCAGCTGATTGGTGGAGAGGAGATGGAGTGATGAAGCCAATTATGATATGGTGATGGTTAGGAGGCCATGATGGACAGAGGCCAGTGGGCAAATTTGGCCAGGATGCCAGGGTTTCGAAGGACATCCTGGGATTTTTCACAACCACAGAGGTTAACGTCTCATCCGGCGAAAGACGGCGCTCACTGAGCAGTATAGAGTCCCCTTCACTATACTGGGGCGTTAGGACCCACACAGACTGCAGGTTGAGCGCCCCCTACTGGCCTCACTAACACCACTTCCATAATTATGATGACTTCTAAAAAAGCTGTTTTGAAAACCATAGTGGCATATCAGAGATTCTTTTAAATATGCATTAGTATGTTTATTGTGTGTTATCTATCATGAAATAATTTTTTTATAATTTTTTTGCTTGCTTGCTTCCAAGACACCACTTTGGTTGTTCATTTGTAAATATATTTCCTTATAAAAATAAAAGGAAAATCATGAAGTTTGTGTTTGATGTTTGAAATCATGGTTTGAATCTATTATTATCTAAGTTGAAGAAGAACGAACGCACGAACGAACGAACGAACGAACGAACAATCAATGAACCAATGCATCAGTGAATCAATAAATCAATGAATCAATGAATCAATCAACCAACCAATTAACCAAACCAATCAATAAATTTTTGGGGGGGTTTCTCTTTTCTTCTGAAGGTCATGGTGCTACCAAAAAGTGTATTGGTTAAAAATAAGAGGTATCCAATAGCAATGGATAGCAAGTGCCAGTATTCACTTGTGATTTTGATTGCCCAGTTTTATTTTTTTTGCTATATCAGGGCAACCTGTCATTTCATACCAGAACACCTTGAACTTTAGCATGTCCTGTGGTGTGAGCACTATTGCCAAAATGTGCTTGCACAGTGAGATGCCACCAACCCTGGTGTGACTGACAGGAAAATGCAGGATTGAGAGAGAAGGGGCGATAAAGAAATGGGCAATAAAGTGGCAAGACGTGGCAGGTGATGCGGAGAATGAAGGGAACTTGAATCAGAGAGAATTGAAATGAGTCTGAGAAGGAGAGATTGTCAGGCAGGCGCACAGTGAACTGTACATGGGGAACATTACTGGAATCTGGATGATAAAGAGTTAAAAGAGGAAAGGTAAAAGAAGGAAAGTTGATAGATGTTTAAATTTTGTTTGGAGTTATATGAAAATTTCCAGTTTTACTTAAATTTTTACTGTGAAGTTCACTTTACAAATCAATCAATCAATCAATCAATCAATCAATCAATCAATCAATCAAAATAACATTATAAAATGAAATTCTAAATGTTTTTATTTTATAAATTTGTTTAAGCCACAAAGCTAATTCAGTGCAAAATAAAATGAAATACTTTTTTAAATAAAATTAAATAAAAAATAATAAAATAAATAAAAATATGTAAAACAAAATAAAAAAAATAAAAAAATAATAAAAATAATAAAATAAATAAAAAAAATAAAAAAACAATTAAAATATGTAAAATAAAGAAAAAAAATAAAAATAAAATAAATAAATAAATAAATAAATAAATAAATAAATAAATAAATAAATAAATAAAATATCAAAAAACATGAATGCATGATTTTTTTTATGATGTAGTGTTTGGAAAACAAATGAGTATAATGAATAAATAGACCATTACAATAAAAAAAGAATAAAGAATACAAAGTTTGATGAATGATGGAATGAAGTGAAGAGGATGTATTTGTAAGAATGCCCAGCTATATGGAACTACTCAGAGGAGGCTGCCGTGCTGATCTGGGCTGTATAATAAGTGGGCTTATGGATCAGTGCTCAGCCAATCCCACAAGCCCTATCAAACTGACAGCGTGCTGCACATACGATACACACCGCTGCCTCACACACAAACGCACACACACACACGCACACACACGCACGCACGCACAGGGTTAGCAGGTGAAGCTCTTTAATCAGTAACATGGATTTATTTTCAAACATTTATTCACATACATACTGCACTGGGAACATGGCACCTCTGTGATGTGTCTGGAGATCAGAAATTAAACACATTGTTTACATAATTAGCTGCTTTTTCATAATTAAACAAGTGAGGCTTTTGAAGCAGAGTCTTAAAGAGGATTAAAAAAAGAGGACAGGACGCTTATATAGTGTATACACACACACACACACACACACACGAACACGCACGCGCGCACACACACAAACGTTCCCATAGCAGTGTTTCTATTATCAATTCAATTTAATGACCCCCACCCTCTCAAAAAGGACATAATTATACAAATAAATCTAGTTCTGTATTTAGGAGCATTGCAATTCATAAAAGAGCTAAATACGAATACACTACCTGTCATGATTTGCTATAAATAGAGCGTAAGAGACAATGATGATTCAAAGAGTAAGTTTAATATAACCCAATGAAACAAAGGGAACAACAAACCCTTTAAAATGTGTTGCAAAAACAAACATGCAACAAAGAATAACTGACCATGAACTGAACACAAAGGGGAACTTAAATACACAGATGAACTAAATGCATTCAGGTGAGGGTGATGGTGAGGTGGCGGGAAACAGAACAAAGGGAAACTAGGTCAAACTAAAAACTGTGGAGGGCTCTAGTGTTGAACAAAGGGCAGAAAAAGTGGTACATAGGATAAAACCTAATTTACACTACATGACTTTATCACCATCGGTAGATTGCTGTACTCTTCAGCCTACATGACTTGATTTTGTGTTTTGTGCTATTACTGATGTTCTGTGAGGGACCAGTGATGTGTCTTGTGAGAGATTACTGATGTCCTGGATGCGACTGGTGATGTCCTGTGAAAGACTACTGATGTACTGTGAGGGACTAGCGATGTCCTGTGAGAGACGAGTTATGCCCTCTGAGAGTTTAGTGATGTTTGGGAGAGACTGGTGATGTTCTGTGAGAAGCTACTGTCCTGTAAAGGACTGGTGATGTCCTGTGAGAAACCAGTGATGTCCTGTGAGAGACTAGTTATGTCCCAAATTCATTCAAAGCTCCAACTCATTTTTGACTGCTTTTTCATACAGAAATTTACTTTGTCAGATACCTTCTTCATGCTACAGTCAGTACGGCAGACTTATTTTGATCTTTACCACAAAATATAACTGTTCATTTTGTAAAACAATGTTCTACTAACATAAAAAATGAAGAAATAGAAATCTTTAAAATGCTGAACAATGATGCAAAAAAGGTGTTTATTTCTGCATAAGGAAACAAAGTTGATGATTTAAACACACAAGCACAAACACAAGCATCGAAGCAAGTGATTTTCTTCCCGCTGTGTTAATAGTTGTAAATGCATGAACATGCTTCTGTAAAGTATTTTTTTCTGCTCTCGGTTATTTAACCTCACGCTGAGCTCACATACAGCTGCACACAGCTCTTTCAAGCTACACTAACATATGTGTATTACACGGCAAGAGACGAAGGGATTGTGCACATACAGCAGACAAACAAACTAACCACGTATTTTTAGTTTTCCTTTTGTATAGTAAAATACTTTTTTTGGCAGGCAGATCAAATAATCAGTCAAGAAAGAGATGTTAAAAATCATGTCAGATAGCACTTTGCTAGAGGCAATGTTCGGCCTAATACTCTTACTATTTCCTATCTAGAATGCAATATGTCAAGAGTACAACACCGGTTCTGCACTTCAGTGCGGTGAATGCAATATTCTTCACATTTGCTTTGGTCTTTATTTAGCACATTTAGCGCATCAGCTAATTAGGAGAGAGCCCCATGAACTGTCAGAAAGGAGAGAGATAAAATATGTGCAGAGCAAAGGGTCACTGGGACTGGAGTTCAATATTGATGTATTTGGTGCACATTTTGTAATGTATACTGCTACTACCGCTGCTACTACTACTGCTAACACCAACTATTGCTATTATTATTATTATTATTATTCATTCATTCACTCATTCATTTTCCTTCGGCTTAGTCCCTAATTTATCAGGGGTCACCACAGCGGAATGAACTGCCAACTATTCCGGTATATGTTTTACACATCGGATGCCCTTCCAGCTGCAAACCAGTACTGGGAAACACCCATACACACATTCACACACACACACATACACTCATATACTACGGCCAATTTAGTACATCCAATTCACCTCTAGCGCATGTCTTTGGACTGTGGGGGAAACCAGAGCACCCGGAGGAAACCCACGCGGACACGGGGAGAACATAAAAACTCCACACAGAAATGCCAACTGGCCAAGCCGGGACTCAAACCAGCAACCTTATCTATTGAATTAATTATTGAATTATTGCCACTGAATTATTAGAACAATATACAGTATTAGAAACACATTCATTTACGTTTACATTTTGTCATTTGGCATTATCCAAAGCGACTTACAAGTATTATGCAGAGGCCAATTATCACTGCAGACTACGGGGGTAAGGTGTCTTGCTCAAGGACACTTCAGTCATTGTCTGCTGGCACTGAGATTCAAACCCACAACCTTCTGCTTACAAGTCCAACTCTCTAACCACCAGACCACGACTGACCCATTCAAAAACACAAGATATTCTATAAGAGGTCTAACCAGTTTAAGGAATATGTCATAGAACATGTTTTACTGCCAGTTAAACAGTTATTGTTATTGTGTAGACTGAGGCATAATAACTAATGTTACGAGGCATAATAGTACTTTTCTTTACTTTATTTCTATTAATTTTATTTTATTATTTTTTGTGAAACAATTGTGTTGTTTTTATTAAGCCACATTATAAGTTGTCTTTTTACTTGTTTATTTGTTTTTCATTTCATTGTATGAACATCAGTTGACATAACTATTTTATTGTTGTTGTTGTTTTATTACTATTGTTATTTTTTCTTTGTGCCATATATTCTATATATTCAATATACTTTGTGCCAAGTATATTCTTACTGCCATAATATCCATTCATAAAGTTTACAAAATCAAAAGAAACATTTTAATTTAAACTGAACAGTTACCAAAAATGTTGTTGTTGTTGTTGTTGTTGTTATTGTTATTATTATTATTATTATTATTATTATTATTATTATCATCAATTAATTTAATTTATTATTAAATTACTGGTTTCAAATTATTAGAAAAAACATGATAAAACTACCTGTGAATCAAATAATTTTATTCCAGCCAATCAGAATCAAGCATTTCAACAGATCATTAAGTTTTTTTTTTAAACATTTGAATTCAAATTGCTATTGCAAAACTGCAAATCACTATTATTAATTATTAATGATAGTATTATTATTAATAATAATAATAATAATTATTATTATTAGTAGTAGTAGCATATTGAAACTACCCTTTTTTTTTTTACAACAAATGTATCTAGATGGCAGTAAAGTTCATGAGACAAGCCCCTGTATGTCCCATGCAATAACTACTACTATTTCAAACACTAAATTTGCATAATAAATTCTATTTTCCATAATAATCATTGACAGAATGCAGTATTTAGGCAGCACACCCTCCCGTAACAAACCCAGAAACTCTCACACACAAATGAATAACGCGCCAAAGATAGACATGCAAGAAACACTGCATAAAGAATGGAGTGAGAGCAAAGTGAAAACATGACAAAAAAAAAAGAAAGAATAAAACATGCGCGGGCGATAACAGAGGTGTAGGAAAGAAGAAACAAGCCGAGCAGCTGAATGTCGCTGTTGATGTGAAAGAAGAACAAGGAAAAGACCGGAAAAGAACGAGTGTGTGTCTGTGAGCGTGTGTGAGTGTGTGTAGGAGGTGTGAGAGAGCTGGAGGAGGAGAGATTCACACTGAATTTGTGAGAAGAGGAAAGAGAAAGACCAAAAGAAATGGAGAAATAGTTCAATCCAATCCAGAAGGTTCCTCCTACACATAACAAAACACTCTCTCATCAGGACTACACACACACACTCTCTCTTTCCCTCTCTCTTGAGGAAATCTTGCATCAGCACCATTTCATGCTTAGTTTACCGACACTTCATACAGCTCGTTTTGTGTTGCTCTGACAAAAATACTAACTAGGCTTTTCATTAGAAATGCAGCACGTGTGTTAATGACTGCAAGTGATGGTTCCGTTTGGTTCTCCACTTGTGTTTACAGGATTGTGTGCAATTCTGAACTGAATTAAGAGTGATGCTTGAGTTGAGTTCCCACCTCTACGTAAACTCAAGTGAATTGAAAAACTAACCTGGAATGTAATATCAACATGAATGAATTTAATAATCTGTAATAGTGGATTTCAATTTTCAATATTAATTACATATACTTGTGAAGTAACAGTCTGTGTCAAATCCAAATTGACAATGTTTATTTTGCTCGTGCACATTGATATTCTTTAGGTGAACAATTAATCCGTGCAAGATAATAATAAGAAATGTTGTGGTAATCTTCAAACCATTTGAGATTGGTCTGGATGCAGACCTAGTGCAGTGCAATCTGAGCTGCATCCAATGGTTTTAAATGCGCTCACCTAACCCTACCCCTCACAGTGACGTCACTAGCACCATTAAGTGCATTGTGTCTGACATTGCATCACTGAGATATGCAGTATCAGCTTGCATCATCAAGGCTGCATCCTATTGAACCATTTGCTTCCACATTTGGAGTGGCAATTCTTCTCTGATGATGTCAGTTTGACGGCTTCAGCCACACTATTCTTAATCACGCCCCTCTGACTGTTAGGGGCCGATCACACCGAACGTGCTTTTACGTTTCAAAAACCCGAGAGGTGCACCACACTGCCTTTTTTGTTGACAAGAAAAAAAGAAGCGCAGTGCGCTTTTTTATGTCACTAGGCAGCGACTGAATCAGCTGGGTATTGTGCGAGAGTGTTGCTGTTGATATTAATATAATTTTAATATTTAATAATATTGTGATATTCAAGATTTGTGAAGTCATATAGCTCCGGATAACTCAAAACAGCAACCACAAGTCTCTCCTCCATCTTCAAAAGTCTCCGTTGTTTTCTTGACAACACAAACACAGCAGGCATCTCAACAGAAACCCCGTCTCTGCTTTCATTTGATTGGAGAATAAAAAAGACGCAACTGCCGTAACATGCTTTTTCCGCTCAGAATTGACTTTTTTTTTCAGGTGGTTAAAACGCGAGACGCGCAGGGCACATAAGGCGCCTCTCAACGCAAAAAGCGTGTTCGGTGTGATCGGCCACCTAGTTTACTATAAGGGAATGATGCACACAAAGAATGCCCTGCCCCCTACTCAATATTCCATTTCAGCTGGAAACACATCGCCTTACTGAAAAAAAAGTCTCAGCAACTTCCAGTTCACTCAGACTTTAAATATTTGAAATGTCATCAGATATGCGTATTTATGGGAATGTAATATAAATTAGCAATAGGGTATTTTTTATTTCAAGTATTTTTACTTCATTATTGGACTTTACTAAATTCGAAAGCACAATGCTGTACTATTTTCTCGTGAAGATTGCATACAAAACATGGTATTCCTTGTTATTTTGAACTTAAGATTGTCATCATTGTCATTTTGTCAATCATGCTGAAGAAAAATAAAATAAAAATTGGACTGATCTGTTTCTATATATTCTTGAGTCAAAAACCATATTGATTCAGCTGATCCGGTCAGAGTGAGTCTTCAGTTAATGATTAACTGATTTAAATGATTTCGTCAGATCAATTCTTCAGTTAAAGATTTACTGATTCAAATGAGGGCGACGCGGTGGCGCAGTGGGTAGCACGTTCGCCTCACAGCAAGAA
>CAIGQV010000785.1:2125275-2149777 GCA_903798115.1 Danio jaintianensis | reverse complement strand
TTTTTACAGTGTACTAACTAAAGTCTTTTCATGTTTATGTCAACTAAAGGGCTGTTTACGAAACATTTTCAGCCAAAACTGTCAACTTTTTTATACGTTTTGCCTGTTTTTTTACACAACAATATTGTTTTTGGGACTGAAAACGCATCCATTTGAAAAAGGGTTTTAAAGTAGACGTTTTTGAAAATGCTGCCATTTTTGTTTTCTTGTAAACACCCCCAAAAAAGTCTTTAAAAACAATGACGTCAAGCATGTGCATAGAATGCATTAAGGGGAGTGTAGATTAAAGGCAAGTGGAAAACTACATAACATTGACAATGAGTATATGGTAGTGCTGTTGCTCAAGTGTTACAACCAAATACGGAGACACATCTTATATACACTGCAAATGATACATAGACATAAGCCCCGAACCCCTGACTCCATGTCATCACTTCCCTACAGGTACTGATTTCTAACATGGTGTCAGTGCCAAATACTGGCCTGGCACAATACAAGGTTTTCGAACATTTGTGCAGATGTGTGTAAATGTTGATCATTTAAAAATTATGTCATGTAGAAGTTAAACTTCTTCAAAATGCAATGGAAAAATGTTTTCGTTTTGCAACATTGTTGTTGTGTAGCCTAATTTTTAAATATTCATGCTTGAGGTGCATTCTTGATGTCACCACACATGGCGCTAAATAGGTCATCAGTGCAACAGATATTCATTTTCTCCATTTGAATGCTGCATAATTCATGGACATGGTGATTTGTATACATGGGGATTTGTTTAGGCAGTGATTATTTGCAAAGTAGATATAGCGATAGATCCTAGTAAACCAAGTTAGCAATTAGTTGCTATTTACAATCAAGTAAAAATATACATTTTACACAGTGAAAATAACAATTCTAATTAAAATTGAATTGAAAAAAAAGTTGCCTAACTTTGGGTTTGTCCATATTTGACCCACCTTTGGGTTACAACAACCCAGCATTTCTTAGTGTACAACATGACTACCGTGTTTTAATGAGCATTTTATTGTTAATGTTTACATCATAAAGTCATACTTACTGTTATTTCTGATTGGCCTGTTGTTGTTGTTTTTTTTTTTCATGAGCTTGACATTAAATACATACTATATAAAAAAATTATATCACAGAATAAGAGAACTGTTTTTGTTTGTTTATGGTAATGAACAGTCATCCCATGTGTGAACTGTACTGAAAGGGCCTGTACACTGTTAATCCTGTTTAGAGAGAGCAAATGACACACACTCCAAAACACAGTGTACTGAAACAGCATTGTGCTAAGAGGCTTACAGGAAAAGTGTCACACATGCGTTGGCGTACTGTAAGTGTGTGTGTGTCGACATGTGGAGAATCCTGAAGTATTTGCAATCATAATGGTGTCTGAATGAAATGGCGGCACTTGACTGGATGATGAGGGTTTCTTTAAGTGCGCAAATGTCGCGGCGTCAATCCCAGCAACACCACACACACTCCCACACACACAGCTTATATGCTTTTGTGTTCCTTGTAGTGAAACTGATTAAAATGACTAGTGTTCTGCACAATTCTACAGGCCTTCTTTCTCACTCCCTGTTTCAAGCTTCAGACTTCTTCTATCTTTCGTTCAGTGTGACTTTCCAGACCCTTAGCGGCGTGCCCCGTGGTGAATTGTTCGTAAGCTTCTCACCGGATCAGGTCTCACATCCGCTGCAACTGCATCAGTAACGCGTCTTCTCGTGTGTGTTTGTGTGTGTGTGAGGTTTGTGTACTCAGCTTTGATGTTCTGTCTCCCATGATTACACCCAGATAATGTCACCGAGTCTTCGGTGTCAGTTCACCCGTTTCATCAGCCTTCACAAACACTTGTGCGAACACTCACACACACATGCAAATGAACATTCAGGGAAACAGATAAGGGCCTTCTTGCATCTCAGAGCACAGGAAATGGCAAGTGATGGAAAAAAAAGGGAAAAGAATAGTAAATGTATATGTTTTCAGGAAATATTTAGAGTGACGTTTTGTCTGTGTGAAACATTTCACATTATACTAGAGCAGATCTGTCCGATCCTGGTGCAGGAGGTCAAAATGATAACTGTCAAGTCAAGTCAAGTCAAGTTTATTTATATAGCGCTTTTAACAATGTAGATTGTGTCAAAGAAGCTTAACATAGTTCTAATAAAGTCCAGATTTCAGAGTTGAAGTTCAGTTTAGTTTAGTTCAGTGTGGTCTAAATTTCACTGCTGAAAGTTCAAACACCCCAGAGCAAGTCCACCGAAGCACAGCTCCACAAGTCCCGATCCGAGTAAGCCAGTGGCGACAGTGGCGAGGAAAAAAAACTTGGAGAAGAAGAAGCTGAAGAAGCTGGACATCCATCGTGGAGAAGCTGCAGGTGTGAGTAGGGCACCGGCAGGCGGTCAGGTTGGCCCGCAGGATCAATGTGGGGACTTGTTTATCACAGTGGTCATTCAGGAATCAGTCTCATGCACTCCATTTCTCCATGACGACCACAGCATCAGCTCGGGATACGACCTGGTCCAGGATTATGGATACCTTGGGATCATCTCTTCACAGGTCTTGGATCGCATCAATGGCGCTGCATAGTCTCTAGGGACCTCGGAATGAGTATCCCCAGGTGGAAATAGAGAGTAAAGAAAATAATTAGCGTAGCTGCTGTTCATAGTGTATTTAAACGAGATGGAAAAATGGAGTGTTATAGATGAAAATAGCAGTTAAATAAACAAACATAGAAACAAACATGTAAAGCATATGAGAGTTTCTAACACAATGTCTGGTGTATTGAGGAGTGTGTCCTACAGGTGATGTCGAGCCAGCTCACCTGCGTGGAGCACATTCATGCATCATACCGTTATGCGATGCATTGAGTGTATGCTTTACTGAAAAGATATGTCTTTTGAAAAGATAGGTCTTTCACCCGTGTTGTGCTTAAAGCAGGGGTGTCCAAACTTTTTCCTACGAAGGGTCAAAAACCAAACTTGATTCAGGGCTGTGGGCCGGAGGTAAATATAGCAAACTGTATTACACTAAAGTTGCTATGAGTAATTTCCTTGTTATTTTCCTAATATTAAAAAAAAGAGAAAACATTTCTTTATGAACTTATCAACTTATTACAATAAAAACAAAAACAATCCCATTTATTACACAATTGAGTTTAATGGCGAATACACAAGTCAAGCTTTGCATTGTTTTGCTCATTATGTTTTGTGCATTGTCCTCTATCTGTCGAGTATTTACATAAAAATCTGATTCATTTACAACATTTAATTGAAACATTTAATTTCAGTTTGCTTTTTTGTAGCTCAACAATAAAACAAACAAACAAAAAAAGGTTAAGTTAAATTCCAAATTACAATCTCTGTTAAAGGCAGTCTCCCCAACGTTCCCCATCATTCTCCTTCTCTTCTCAGATCGGATAGTGGGCCAAATCAAAGGTTACCATGGGCCAACTTCAGCCCGCGGGTCCTAGTTTGGGTGTCTCTGGCTTAAAGGGACAGTTTACCCTAAAATTAACATGTTCTCACTATTTGCTCACATTTACTAGTTTCAAACTTCCATATATATGGAAATATAATGCTTTCAGAATACTCATGTGTTTTGTATTGATGTTGGTTTCCAGGCCATTACTAGGATGCTGTGAGAACATGTATTTGACTCAAGACAAAAGATCCCAAAAGACCCCCCAAATTCGTATATATTGAATCTACTGTAGATACTATAATTTTTGGTTGCTTCTTCAATGTACTGGTATGGGTTTTTAACCAATTCTATTGCGCCAAAGCAGGGCTCCAGAATGCAGCTAAATTGTAACATTTTGAAGTCTTATAACCTGCAAATGTGACTACATTTTACAAAAGACTGCTTCCAATTTTACCTAACTGACAGCATTGTTATTCTCCATGAGAAATATTTAGCAGTAAATGGGTCAATAGCAGATAGAAAAGCACAAATAGTTTGAACCACAGGTTACATGGACCATTCATTCCAAAAGAAAAAGTGCAGTGCGAGCTCAGAGCAAATCAGTTTACTACACGGACCCATTATGATCACACGGTCCACTTTTGCTGTATTGGCTGATTAACACTTAATATTAGGCACCAAATAGAACTGTGAGATCATGTTATGATATCTCAGAGATTTATACAAGCTTAAAAGTGCAGTATGTAGGATTGACACCTATTGGTTGAACTAAGTATTGCAGTAAAAATATTGGAGTTTTTTTTTTTAACCTAGCCCCTGAATCAATACCAATCGGCAATATCCCGCTCTCCCTCGTGAAGCTAATACGGAAGTAACTGAAACTGCAATTCATCGAAATTCCGCTAGGCCTGGCTCCATAATAGAGCACATTTCTATTGACCCCAATGTTAAAACGGCCAACTTTACAGCAGAAAAAAAGGTGTTTACAGCCTGGTACAAAAAACGATTTTGGTGTATATAGCTAATATTACACTTCATGACAACTGTCGGGGTGAATTGTTTTTTAGAACTCATCCGTTTCATTTATATTAAGTTATATTAAGTCCGCATAATTATGGCTGTGGCCACTTGAGTGACAGCTAAGTCTCACTGCTCGCAATCACGTCACCTCAGCTGATTCGCCGCTGAACTCGACTTTTGTTTATGTAGCTATACACAGTGAATTGCCTTTTGGGATTATTTCTTACAATTATTAGATAATATGGCTTGCTGTGCACTTAATTGTGCTCACAAACCATTCAAGTGGTCCCCATTTCCCAGGTGAGTGAAATTCTTATATACTTTATTAATAATAATAATAATAATAATACATTTTATTTGAAGCCGCCTTTCTGGCAACTCAAGGACACCGTACAATAAAACAAGAACAATAAAACAACAAGAGAAATAATAGAAAAGTATACACAACAATAGTGGAGATACAATTAAGTATTAAAAGCCACCTTAAATAAGTGAGTTTTGAGTCTTGTTTTGAATAATGTAAGGGAGTCAATGTTTCTGATGGCAGTGGTAGTGAGTTCCAAAGCCGGGGGAGCAGAGTGGCTGAATGCTCTGCTGCCCATGGAGGATAGATGGGCAGAGGGAACAGACAAGTGGAGGGAGGAAGAAGATCTCAGGGTGCGAGAGGGAGCAGCGATGTGAATGAGGGCAGACAAATATGGAGGGGCGAGATTGTGGATGGCTTTGAATGTTAACAGCAAAATTTTAAAATCAATTTGAAAATAAACTGGTAACCAGTGAAGCTGCTGCAGGACAGGGGTGATGCGATGAGAAGAAGGGCTTCTGATTATGATACGGGCAGCTGAGTTCTGGACCAACTTAAGCTTTTATATATGTATATATAACTTATATATCAAATCTATAAATGTATTTGCTTTATTTAAGATAAATTATCATCTATAATTTTCTTTAGAACTGTAATGGACTCCAGAATCTGACAGATTGATTAGCTGTAGGCTATAGAACAGTCATCTGAAACGTTGTCGTACAGCGTTATGCCTGGATTTCATATATAGCCTTGCATTTACTAACACGGACTATATTTGAAGTATCTGGAAGTAATTCGCGTCTCCCTCCTGTAGACGTGGCTCAATGTATTACAACAGTGTTTTTAAAAGACTAAACACTTTATGATCTAGTGTACAACCAAGCACATGTGGTCAGAACACAAACGAGTCACAGGTAATGAAGTATTAAGTGTTTCCCCCAAAGAAAAGAACGTCTAAGCAAAATGCCAGCAGGCATTTGTAGCTCCGCTCACACTCCTCGATGACACACGAATAAAATTGTAATGGTTGGCCACGCCCACTTGTAACTTCATTTGCGCTCTTCAGAAACCTATGGGTGACGTCACAGATACTACGTCCATATTTTTTACAGTCTATGGTCGATGCACATGCAGGTTGCCAGATTGATGACAGCATGCCTGATGATCGAGCTTTACACTGTAAGCTGCTCAGCTAATGTCTACAATTGTAATATTTGTTTTATTTACTAATTGAATCTGTGTCTCATTTCTGAGGCTGCTACTGTCCTCCGGAGGTTGTGTTTTCAGCTGCGCCCACAAAGATTGAGGCAGCCTTCATGACTGAAATGAAATGTGCTGTGTTTTCCAACAAGGCAACCCGGGGTGATGAAATATAATTGGGTAAACTGGCAGTGGGTGGAGTTACAGATAACAAAACAAAGACAGACATTGCAACAACTGAACAGATATTTTCAAAGGAAAATAACTGACTTTAGCATTGCTAATTTCAGATAAACAAGCATGTTCACTTAACATGCTTCTTAAATATCTGAAAACATACCATGATATTTTTATACTGTAGAAAATTTATAATTTACTGGAAACTCACTCTGAGCAAATCATTGGACTAACTAGTTCACATGTCAGTAGAATTCACAAATCATAGTTAATTGCAATTTGTGAACTGATTTAACAGGTTAACTGATAAAATACAGGCTTGTTCACAAATTAAGCACCACCATCTAATTTCTGGGCAGACTTTAAAATATTTCATACTTAGCTTTGTTTAGAAAATTCTGTGTACATGTTGAGTACAGACACTTCAAATTTATACTTAAAGGGATAGTTCACCCAAAAATGAAACCTTTACTCACTATTTACTCACACAAGTGGTTTTAAACCTTTATTAGTTTTTTTTTTTTTCTTTCAGAAAGCTGAAAACCCCTGTAACCATTGACTTACTTAAGAAAAATGTATACTAATACTATGGAAGTCAACGGTTTTCAGCTTTCAGCTTTTTTTTTTTTTATTATTATTTAAAACTGTTTTTCAACAGAAGAAAGAAACACAAACAAGTTTGGAACAAATGAGGTGTGAGTAAATGATGACAGAATTTTCATTTCGGGTGAACTATCCCTTTAAGTGCAGCAGTGAAATAAATATGCTTAATTACTGTCCACCACTGCATATTTCCTCAACATAACACTTTATTACCATTCACATTCAAAGTACAACTACACTGTATGACTAAGTTTATTAAACTTCAGTGAAATAACACGCTCTACCTGAGAGCAGGAAACAGCAGTCTGCTCTCTATCACCCCGGCACTGTGGGAGAAAACACTGTAATTTTTAATCCTTTTAAAATGTGTCGACAGGGTCGAGTTTCCAACTGTTAAGATAATGCTCATCTCTCTCTGTATCTGTTTCTCCCGCGGCCTCAGTCTGTGACTCTGTCTTTCTCTCCATCTGTCGCTCTCTCGTTCAAAAATGTCTCGCCTTGTCTTTGTCTATTCATCTCTGTTTTTTTTACACTCCTCCGCCACTTTCGCCGTTCGCTCCCGAAGCATTTCTTTGAAATGCATCTAATTAGCGCGGGACTCGTCGTGCGGGTTAAATTAAATTGCAGAGATACACGGAGGATGGAGGTCAATAGCTCCATAAAGACCGGCAGAGCTGATAATTGGGCTGGCTTCTCTTTTCCGTGCATGATCAAAATGCCAGCGGACAGAGCGTTGTCTGCCTCGGAGAACGCCTGGGAGAGCGACTGAGACTAGCTTTTTTTTTTCTTCTTCTGCTTTTTAAAAGGAAAACTGGAATGAAAGCATTTATTTTTAGAGAAATGAAAGGGACAGAATTTATTTCTATTTTATTATTTTGGTGAATTGGTGAAGTCTTAGATAAAAATATATTGCAATCCATATGTTTTATTTCAGCAATGCATCAATCTTAAGTTTTAGCTTTAAAGTTCAAACTAAAAAGAGAGAACAATGCAACCAAAGTATATATGTCATCAGTTGGAATATTTAATTAACAGCACGGCTATTAAATTGCTATTAAGAAATGAAATAATATATTGCAATACTAGTACTATGATATAACATCACACATACATAGAGAGAGAAGGTTTGAAAGCTGAAAGGGGTTTGAGACAGAGAGCAGTGTGTCGCGACGCTCTCACCTATAAAAGTCACGGAAATGCCAGGTCACCTGCTCTCATACTGAGGAATCAAACAAACGTGAAGGTGTGAGGTCCTCCAAGATCACAAACCCACACAAACACACATCCATACGGAAGCTCCAAACACCTCTTGTTTTTTTGTTTTTTTTGACAGGACTTTCGACAACTCACTTCCTCGACTGCCTTTGATTGCTTTGTTATGACTGCCCTCATCCCCTTCCAATCCCACGCTACTGCTCCCTTTTTGATGATTACTCTTTAATAAAGCATCTCTTTGAAGAGCGTTGGCTCATACTCCTGTTTGCTGGCGCAGGTTGATGACACGGAAGCTCAGAGACTGTCACCAGCACACGACATCACAGGGGCCTCAGATAGCGAGAAGTCTTTTAAAAATTCATTAGCGGGGTTAATAATTAAGATACATGGAAATGACAGGCATTGCAGCCTGGGCGAATTATTAAGTAGGTGAAGTGATCTACATCAGTGAGGCTGTGGAAGTAATGCGTATATATCCAGAACAGACTCATTGGAAAGATGTGCCTCGGTCAAAATTTTTAGCGAAATGTAAAATACGTCGCTCCGGGTACATTGCATGTTTCAGTTGACAAATCCACTAGAGAGCATTGTCTATACATTTTCGCAAATATGAAATGTTACTTAGGGTACATTTAGTTTTATGTTTTGGAATCAAAAATACTTCCATAAACCCAACCAATAGTGTTTTCAAAAGTAAAAGTAAGTAAAACATTGATTTTACATTGTTTTAGCGCTTCACAAGAGTCGAACCTGAGTGCTCTGCATCACAACTAGGGATGGCTTGATTTAGTCCAATCGTTTTTAATTGTTTTAATTTAATCGTTGCTGAGTCTTGTTATACTATTTAGTGAACATTACGATGCCTTTTCCTTGCCTTGCCATGTTTGACCTTTGCTTTGTTTCTTTGTTTACGTAGTTTGCCGCCAGTACTGACGATTCGCCTGTTTAGCGACCACACCATACAACTGTTTGCTCCTGTTATGACTCTCCCTTGCTTGCCCACTGATTGCGGAGTTTTATCTGTTTGATGATCCATCGCATTGTTCTGTTGTAAGGTTTACCTGTTTCAGCAGCAAATTGTAAAGCACTGCCTACAGGACTTCGGAATTGCAACGCGTGAAATACAGAATTGAGCAAAAGTATAATATCAAACCATTTAAAAATATAGCACCTATATTTTTGCAGTATGCATATACTGCACATCACTAAGTACAACATTGCACAAAGTGAGCTACCGAGCAAACTGACCACGCCAGAAAATGTGTCCACATGGGGATATGATATGATGATAGGTGAGGAAAATGTATTTGATTACAAAGCATAGACACTGTTTAGTTGTTTTGCGGTATACATTTAGTGCTGTGCAACTGTAATAAAATATTATTCTTCGATAATATGTCTCTGTAAATACCATTAGTTTGTAGTTTGAAATACTATGGCGATACCTAAACAATGCTATGTTAGTGTTTTTTTATTAATAAATTAAATTGATAAATCATCTGCCCGTCCTTTCCATAGTCTCAAAATATGATTATAGTTACAGTATGACACAACAGGTGAAAGAGCGAATGGGGGTAACAGATAATAGCAGAATATATTGTCTATGGCTTGGACAAGTCACAGTTCAGCAGAAGAGAAGAAATATGTATTCTCAAAGCAAAATCTCTCATTCACTCACTCACACACACGCACACATACACACACACACATGCACACACATACGCACACACACACGCGCACACACACATAGAGAGAGAGAGAGAGAGGTAGGCCACTGAGAGCCCTTTAAAGTTATTGTTTACTATTGATCGCTGAGGTCTACGGTATGAGGGCAGTGTGCTGGAAAAAACAACTGACCCTTATGCTCTAGTGTGTGAGAAACTGTGTGATAGAATGATACTGTGTGATAGCGTGAACCACCACTACAATGTGAATTGAACTACACTTTTGGATTTTTGTACATATTCTTTCAGAACTTGTAGTTTTGATTCAGTGGTTTAATCCTGTGTAATCCAAATGTGACCAAAAAAATATGTTCACGTCTGTAAATCAATAAATCAATTTGTGTTATTAAAAATCACAATCAAAACAGTCTTGAAATAAAGAAACAATCAAGTTTAAGAAAACAGATCCACTAGTCTCATTATATTTAGATTTTGATCATTTATTAATTTTAACTTGCCTGAAGTGAATGAGTGAAGAATTACTACACGGAGGTAGTTTTGGTCACTTAATGATGTCCAGTGGTCTCTTGTAAGTGCAATGAAAGTACTTTCTGCAAACTTACTCACTTATTTTTTTTTTTATCTATTTTCAGTGTCATACAGTTCATGCATGCAGTCTGTGAATATCCAATTACTAATGGAATCAGTAAGCTTTGCAGCTGTGTTTTTATTTTTTGTAAACAAGTTTGGTTTAATCCAAACTTCCATCTGGAAGCTTTTTATAACGACTCCTGCGGTTCAGTCATAATATTACTGGTGTTCTCTATACCCTTATCACACAATGATATGGCTGTGATGATGCCAAAAAGTTGGGTCAAACATTATTAAATTGTTAAATAAATATTAATGCATTACAATTTGCAATTGCAAGCATTACTGTGTTGAAGTTCACCCAAAAATGAAATTTCACTAAATATTTACACACCCTCAAGTGGATCTGAACATTTAGGAGTTTCTTTCTACTGTTGAACACACACACACACACACACACACACACACACACACACACACACACACACACACACACACACACGCACGCACACACACACGCACACACACACGCACACGCACACGCACACACGCACACAAATATATTTTGAAGAAAGCTGAAAACCTGTAACTATTTACTTGCATTGTAGGAAAAACATAATAGTAATATGGAAATCAATGGTTACAGGTTTCCAGCTTTCTTCAAAATATCCTATTTTGCATTCAACAGAAGAACGAAACTCAAAGGTTTGGAACAAGTGTAGGGTGAGTAAATGATTTTACTAAATTTAAGTAAATATTTAAGTAATTTTTTTATTTTTGAGTGAACTGTCCCTTTAATGTTGACAGCCCTTTATATATAATAAAAATATGGGTGCTAAAGGACTTAGCATCGCTCTACCATCATGATGCTACTGCTCTTTTAATAAATTATATCTTTGAGGAAATTATTTTAGCTCTTCCTGTTGCAGTTTCTGTTACTTAGCAAGGGCCATCTACTCCTGCTTCTGAAGGGCCAAAATCATTCAGATTCTAACTTGCACCAGGTTTGTTAAAATGGAGTTAGAGCTAAAGTCTGCAGGAAAGTTGCCTTTTGGGGACAGAACTAATAACCTCTGTCCTTAGCATTGTTAATATTGTCAGGTTGGAGGACCTCAACTTGATAAAGTATGTGAAGTAAATAAATTTTGTTTCATTCTGCTAAATGTAGAGACGTATAATGGAACGAAATGTGGTGAAATAAATGGTTTGAAGATTCCAACATTTTGCAAATCTGCAGTGGTCAGCACAACTGGTCTTGTCCTCCAAGGTGAACCATATGGCAAGGTGTCAAGTTTATCATGAGACACATCACAGCCATGATGTGTCACGAGTATATATCTCCTGAAATACATGAAACCAAGTGGCTGTTTAACTTAGAGAAGAATAGAGTAAACATTACAGTAACAGTGTGTATGAAGAATAAAGCTTACATTTAAAAAGTATTATTGCTGCCTCAATGTACATCAGCGTGTATTTTAACATCCATAAACGTTATGTTTAGCTAGTACTTATGTGTATTTGAAAGTCTGAAATGAAAAAATTAATTAGAAAACTCTGAGCAATCATGAGAAATCAGATTTGACTTTAGCAGCTGATGACATGCGTTCTGAACATTGTATGCTTCGGGGACCAGCCTAGACTGATCACATCAATAGGATTGTACAAGTTAAGGGGTTAAGGATATAGGGGAGATTTTAAATACAGCCAATGTGTTTGATGAAGATTCAAGCCAGGTGGTTTGTGTAGTCAGTGTTTCTTATACACTCCTGAAACAGCATCTAATGCCATAATAGCAAAAACCAGCTCAAGTCTATCAATATCCACTCATGACGATCATTTGGTTGAGGGGTTTTAAGGCTGTGAATATCAAGAGTACTCTTTGCCATCTTCTCCAAGTTGGCTTATAGTGCTGCTGGATTCCTGATAAAAGTCTTTCATGTCTTGTTGACCTTGTATAACACCAGGCATCCAAGGATTCATGTGTGTAGTAATGACTCATGCTTTCTTTCCTGTAGACATTGCAGACTGCGCTCTACTGTTGTTAGGCTTGATGCAGTACTTATGAGCGATGCATTATGAATAAACTGAGCCAAAGCCATGGCATGAGGTCAACCAGTTTTGTGGGCTGCCTCTGGAGACTTCATTTAAAAAAAAGAAGACCCTTTGTTGTGTTACACTGGTGTGTGTGTGTGTGTGCCTGTCTTGTGGAGCTCTCAGAGGAGCTGACAGAAATCTCTTTCTTGGGGTGTCCTTCGGGGAAGCTGTTGCAGGCTCTCCTTGCTCTGTGGCTTTGATCAACTGATCCATGGTTCGTGGTCTTCTTATGGCGGTTGCTAGATATTCTTGGAAAGGATGGGGAATTAATAACTTGTCCACGTTTGACATTTTTCACTACTTCCTCTGCTTTGTTGGGGAAGGGAACAACTGTTGTGGCATATGATAGAACAGAGAGTCAAACACATGGCAGAACACACTAGAAAGTCTTCAGAGATGTGCAGTTGCTAGAAGGGGTAAATGTGTCTTAAAGCTATTTTAATCATGCAATTTTATGAGAAGCTGGTGCACTGTGTATGATTACTAGGCAGGTGTGTGTGCGTGGCAGTCATCCGCTTGAGTCGTCATCTTCTTGCCGGCATGGTATAGACATTTCGTCTAGATGTTTGATCAGTAGGAATTTCTTACAAAGTGGCTTGGGTGAACAGTTGAACTTACCTTTTGAGTCTTTTTGTGATAAACATTCATAAAGCATGTCTTTATTCCTCATCAGCAGTACGTATTTCAGTTTATGTTCCTGTATTTCCATGAGCTTTTTTCTTTTGGTTTGAGCGCTTTTGTGCTAAATATCTTAAAAGCATGTGTATATTCATCAGTGTTATTGTATTTAAAACCTATTGTGTTTCCTTTTCTTTTGTCATTTAATAAACCAGGGGTTTCCAATCCTGCTCCTGAAGAGCCAATGCCCTGCAGAGTTAAGCTTCGGTTAGCTCCAGCACACCTGCCTGGAAGCTTCTAGCAAATCAGAAGACCTTAATTAGCTGTTTCAGGTCTAATTAGAGTTAGGACTTGTATTCAAATTTGGACTTGGTACCGACTCACCTTAACCTGGATCCTCTGGCTTCATTGTATTATTAACAAAGAAATGAAAAATAAAATAAAAGTACATGAACACAAGACTCTTGAGTATAATATAGCAACCCAAAATGTGAATATGACATTGTGTACATATACTTGATCATCTTTCCTTTATGTACTTTATAACAAACCTAAATACAAATAATTTGTTTACAAAAAAGATAACTTAATTTTTTGTCATTTTCGGATATCACATTTTTATGTTGTGCATTGAAGAGTAAAACTGACCCTCCAAAATTTAATAGAAATTACCAAAACTGGACCTTTCTAGTAGTTTTCAGAAATCGTGTTTTTACAATGAGTATTGAGGAGTAAAAAAAACAACAAAAAAAAACGTATACAACAAAATATAACACATATAACAAAAATAGTGACTTACAGTGTATACATCAGTGCACAGTACTCATGAATGAGCGCAATATCCTGACACTGAGGGGAAGAAACTGTTGAATAAAATGTTTTTTTCTGCACACAAAAGTATTCTCATACTGCTTCATAACATGCTGATTTAACCACTGAAGGCATGTGGTCTGTTTTGACAAGAACATATTTGGTATCTTTCTAGACTTTGAAATCGGGACCATCGTTGTCTATGTAGGATGAGATATTCCTCAGACTTCATCCTTTTATTTCAGTATGATGATGTAGTGTCAACTGAAATGCAATATTGAGTAGGGGGCGGGTGACATTGTAAATTTTGAATTTATGCAGACTTTAATTTGTATTGCGAAGATGAGCGAAGGTCTCAGGCAGTTGTGTAAAGTAACAAATTACAAATACTCAAATTACTGTAATTGAGAAGTTTTTCTCAGTAATTGTAATTTGCTAAGTAGTTTTAAAAATATGTACTTTTACTTTCACTTGAGTAAGTTTTTAGCACTGTATCGGTACTTTTACTTCACTACTTTCCTTCAACCTGCAGTCACTACTTTATTTTTTCTTGTCTGAGAGGATTGGCTAATCAAATCCAATCAAATCGCACATAGAAAGTAAATCGTATCATACTGAATTGCCTCAAGACATGGGCGCTTTATAAATGCAGCAAACCATTTGGAAGCATTCAAATTGTCCAGGAAGATGTCCAAAATCTTGCACTAAATGCACTACAGAATGTTATGTTTACACACACACGCACAAATTGCATGTAAACATATCAGCTTTTCACAGCGTAACACTCACTACTCTTGAGTACTTTTAAAAGGGCTACTTTTTACTCATACTTTAAGTAATATTTACAACAGATACTTTTACTCTACTTGCACTACATTTTTGGGCAAGTAATGGTACTTTTACTTGAGTATGATTTTTCAATACTTTTTCTACCACTGGTCTCAGGTGACTGGAACAACATGATGGTGAGTAATTTTGGGTGAGCTAACCCTTTAATTCTGACTTCTTAGACAAAAAAAATATATCTTTTTATTAATTTTGGTCATAAAACCAACTAGTTTCAACTGCATTTGTTAGCATATTGGTTATTTTCTGTCTCTGGTTGATGTTGACTCAGTCGATTTTTATTTTGATGTTTGTAGTTATGTCTTGGCTGGTAGTTAGTTAGCTGCAAAAAAAAAAAAAAATCTAACAATTTGTCTTTTTTTAGTCGAGGATTTGTGCAGGTCATTAGTAGCTAATGCTAACATACTGCCTCTTTGCTCTATACGACTGTAAGGCTTACTATCTTGAAACGTTGAAAACATTTCCATATTAAAGACATGTAGAAGGTAGAGCCTGAACAGCAGGGTGTCATCTTTCTGATCACACTTTTAAAGATTCATTAAGTATACCTGGATCTGACTACGCTAGAAGTATTTTTAGCCGAGGTTTCATCTTATAGAGCAGAGCTTAATTACTGTATTTCGGACCCTCCTCGCAAATGAGACTGAACAGAGGAATTAAAATATGGAAGATGAGTACAGCACGATGATAATAGTTATTCTGGTTATTCTCAAGAGGGATTATAAGTAAAGACAAGAGGAGGAAAAGGAAAGGCTGAAAAGAATGGGGTTGGGCATCTACAGCACAATGGCTTTTTTTCTGAAATTGTTGTGAATTTGCATTTACTGAAAATAAAACAGATAGATAATATAATTATATTGTTATATTGCCATATTGGTGAAAAAAAGTAGTATCATTCAATAAGCAAATCAATTGCACATTTGAACCTTGACAATGTACAATAAATGAATGAACTAACAAATGAACAAAATAATAAAACTCTCACTTGTAATGTTCCTTAAATTAATGTTAGTGTATTCAAAAGTGAACGATATTTGTACAGCAATTTATTATTCATTCATTTTCCCTGATTATCAGGGGTCGCCACAGCGGAATGAACTGCCAACTATTCTGGCATCGTTGATAGTTAAACATTGGCATAGTTAAACATTTACTAAAATACAATGTTGTTTGAAACAATGAAACAATGTTGTGCTTGTTGACATTAGTTAATGCACTGTGAATCAAAATGAACTAACAATGAATGACTTTATTAACATTAACGTTAATGGAGATGAATAAATAATGTAATACATGTATTGTAATTAATAAATACATTAACAAACATCAACAAATGGACAATTTGTGTAATGCGTTGCCAATATTATCGGTATATTATTTATTAAATATTGGTATTTTATATTAAGCAGTAAACAAAATATAGTAGACATACATTTTATTCAAGTTTATTATTAGTCTGCAAGAAAATTATATATATTTAATTTCACGTTATTATAAATTGTATACACAATAATATTACATATTAGCAAACAATTAGAGCCCAAATTTTTATTTACAAGTTTAACAAATTTTTTACTGTTTTAACACTTACATTAATGCATGTAATTATAATAATCAAAAATAGTGTGCAATTAGTTGAAATATTGAAACACAAACAACTCTACAATAACAACTCCGTTATTGTAGTTGTTAAATACATTTCGTTATATATTTCAATTTCCGTCATTCACACAGACACAAAACACTTCATTTTTAAAGAATCTTTTTGGAGTATAAAATTCACAAACACTAGACTATATCATAATTGTATTAACGTACACTCTTACAGTTTATACAACAGTTCTGTCTGGTTCTTTAATCTGATTGAATCTCTTCATCCTTCACCCTTGTGTATTACTCTGCCCACATACAGCAACAAGCAGAGGACACTCTACAGTTTGACAAATATTGCTGCTGTTGGACAACATAATGTACTTTTGAGGTTTTTATAGTCGAGAATATAGTTGTTTAGATTGCAACTATGCAGTTTATTTATAAGGATAGTGCCTATTTTAAAATATTTATAATTTCTGAAAGACAGCGTGTCGGTGGCCATTAGCCTGTCATTGAGTAGACCAAGACAGAGACAGCATAATAAGCCCTTAAAAGAGGAAAAACCAAGCGGCAACCTCCCACCCTCCCTCGTGAAGCTAATATGGAAGTAACTGAAACTGCAATTCATCAAAATTCTGCTAGCCCTGGCTCCATAACAGAGCACATTTCTATTGACCCCACTGTTAAAACAGCCAACTTCACAGCAGAAGAAAAGGTGTTTACAGTCTGGTACAAAGAAAGATTTTGGATATCATCCGTTTCATTTATATTAAGTTATATTAAGTCTGCATAATTAAGGGCGTGGCCACTTGAGTGACAGCTAGGTCTCGCTGATCGCAGTCACTTCACCTCAGCTGATTCCGGCTGATTAGCCGCTGAACTCGGCATATATATTGTATTTTTTATTTTTTTTTTATGTGGCTTTACACAGTCAATTGCCTTTTGGAATTATTTGCTACAATTATCAGATAATATGGCATGCTGTGTGCACTTAATTGTGCTCACAAACCATTCAAGTTGCCTCCATTTCCCAGGTGAGTGAAATTATATACTTATATATCATATCTATAAATGTAATTGCTTTATTTAAGATACATTATCATTTATAATTTTCTTTAGACCTGTAATGCACTCCAGAATCTGACAGATTGATTATCTGTAGGCTATAGAACAGTCATCTGAAACGTTGTCGTACGGTGTTATGCCTGGATTTCATAGACAGCCTTGCATTTACTAACACACTGTCACGGTTGGAGGGTGGGTAAAGGAGCGAGGACTCAATTGCAGTACAAAAGGAGGGTTTATTACAAAAATAATAAAAAAAGGCAAAACAAACTACCTCGAGGGGGAAAACATTAACAAAAAGGCACAAACAAACTTGACTGGGCTGGCAGGAAAAAGCAGGGCTGGACACGACAGGACAAGGCAAGAGAAGACGACGAACTGGCACAGGACAGCAGACATGACGAGAATATAAGCAGAAATAATTAACAAACAGACAGGTGAACAGGATAAACTAATAATGAGTTAACAAGGAGGGTGGGACTACACAATAGACGAGAGCACATGACACATAGAAACAACACAAGCCATGTGCTCACATAACGAGACTAGAACACGCAGCCAATGAGAGAACTCATTAACCGCGTGCTCACACAAGAAAAAGCACGCGGCCACAATGTAAACACCGAGCCACGTGCTTAGACAACACCACAAACAGAACGCAAGACACAAGCACAGGATAAGTGAAAACACCTTACCGTGCGCTCACACATGCAACATGCATGTTTCATCCCAGCGCCAACCGAAACCAACTAGACTGAGACGGTGTGAATGAAACACCACGCTGCAGAAAGAACAAACAAACACCAGGACAAGAGCGTGCATCTAGAGCACGCCCAGACCTTGCTCGCCCGCATTAAGCGGGAGCGCACAAAGCCCGAAGCGCAGTCACGATGGCACTCAAACAGAGACACAATGACAGAAAATGAGTGCACAACATACAAGACATGACGGGACTAGTGTCTGGACTCTGCCACCAAAACAAGAATTTACAAGACTGGAGTGGCAGAACCCTGACAATAGCCCCCCCCAAAAGGGACGCCACCTGGCGTCCCTAAAGGGAACATCCAACAAGGTACAAGACAGACAAGAAACACCACAAGACAAAAACAAAACAGGCAACATCAACAAACACAAGACAGGGAAGTGAACATACAAGACATCATGAAGGGGGGGAGGGAGGGGAGCGAAGCCAAACCCAGCAAGACCAACAAGGGAGGGAAGGGAGGGCAAAGCCAGGGAGGGTCAGGAGGTTCAGGGACCCTGGCTGACAGGAAGGGCAGGGCAACAGGAACGGGAGTCCAGGCTAGGAGCCAGGGGGGAGCAGGAGGAACAGTCCAGGGCGGGGCAAACCAGGGTGGGTTCAGCAGGTCAGGAACCCCGTCAGGGGGCCAGGGTGGAGCCGGAGGGACCATCCAGGGTAGTAGAGGGACACACCAGGGAGGAGCAAGAGGGACAATCCAGGGAGAATAAGTCAGGGGAGGCAAGGCAGGAGGTCTGTGGGGAACCGGTTGGACAGGAGGCCTGTGGGGAGCCGGATGGGCTGGAGGCCTGTGGGGAGCCGGCTGGGCTGGAGGCCGGTGGGGAGCCGGCTGGGCTGGAGGCCTGTGGGGAGCCGGCTGGGCTGGAGGCCTGAGGGGAGCCGGCTGGGCTGGAGGCCTGAGGGGAGCCGGCTGGGCTGGAGGCCTGAGGGGAGCCGGCTGGGCTGGAGGCCTGTGGGGAGCCGTCTGGGCTGGAGGCTTGTGGGGAGCCGGCTGGGCAAGGAGCCGGGCTGGGGCCGGCAGGGAAAGACGTCTGGGTGGTGCAGGCAGGGCTAGGAGCCGGGCTGGGGCCGGCAGGGCAAGATGTCTGGGTGGTGCAGGCAGGGCTAGGAGCCGGGCTGGGGCCGGCAGGGCAAGACGTCTAGTTGGTGCCGGCAGGGCAAGGCGTCTTGGAGGTGCCGGCAGGGCAAGGCGTCTTGGAGGTGCCGACAGGGCTAGAAGCCTGGATGGCACAGGCACTGAGCTGCGCTCTGGGGCTGGAGCCGACACTGGCGGGCGCTCTGGGGCTGGAGCCGACACTGGCGGGCGCTCTGGGGCTGGAGCCGACACTGGCGGGCGCTCTGGGGCAGATGCAGCAATTTGGGCAGCCCTTTTCCTTTGTAACCTCCGTTTAGCTGACCGTGTCAGAGGCGCGTCGAGAACTGGACTCAAAGATAGAAGGGGGGTGGGGTGGTTGCTGCAATCAGCCGCAGGGGGTGTGAGGATCTGCCAATCTTTATGATGGTGAAGATAAAGCGAAAAGCCCCAGAAGTCCAACACCCCAAGCTGTTCCATTTCCCACTGTGGCAAGGGTTCATCTAGACAGTGAGACAGTGATTAAAAGCTTCCTTCAGAGTAGCGTCATCAAAATCCAGCCCCCTAGCAAAGGTCCAAAAAAACTGGGCAAAGCTCTTCACCTCAAGACCTTGCTGACGGACTGACACCAACCCCTGAAGGCGCCTCTGTCTCTCCTGTGCAGTGGCGGGTGGAAGGATGACAATGCTCATCTTGTTTGCTGAGTCCTCTTCTGGCCAGTTCGTACTGTCAAGGTCGGTAGGTGGGGAAAGGAGCGAGGACTCAAGTGCAGTCAAAAATGAGGGTTGATTAAAAAAATAATAAAAAAGGGCAAAACAAACTACCCGAGGGGGAAAACATTAACAAAAAGGCACAAACAAACTTGACTGGGCTGGCAGGAAAAAGCAGGGCTGGACACGACAGGACAAGGCAAGATAAGACGACGAACTGGCACAGGACAGCAGACATGAGGAGAATATAAGCAGAAATAATTAACAAACAGACAGGTGAACAGGATAAACTAATAATGAGTTAACAAGGAGGGTGGTACTACACAATAGACAAGAGCACATGACACATAGAAACAACACAAGCCATGTGCTCACATAACGAGACTAGAACACGCAGCCAATGAGAGAACTCATTAACCACGTGCTCACACAAGACAAAGCACAGGATAAGTGAAAACACCTTACCGTGCGCTCACACATGCAACGTGCATGTTTCATCCCAGCGCCAACCGAAACCAACTAGACTGAGACGCTGGGAATGAAACACCATGCTGCAGACTAGAGCACGCCCGGACCGCAAAGCCCGAAGCGCAGTCACGATGGCACTCAAACAGAGACACAATGACAGAAAACGAGTGCTCGACTCGAGAAAAACTCGAGCCGAGCACAGCATACAAGACATGACGGGACTAGTGTCTGGACTCTGCCACCAAAACAAGAATTTACAAGACTGGAGTGGCAGAACCCTGACACACAGACTATATTTGAAGTATTTGAAAGTAATTTGTGTTTCCCTCCTGTAGAAAAACGTCATAAGAACAATGTTAAGTGGCTCAATGTGTTACAACAGTGTTTTTAAAAGACTAAACACTTTATTGGTATAGTATACAACCAAGCCCATGTGGTCAGAACACAAACGAGTGGCAGGTTTCTCCCAAAGAAAAGCCAGTCTAAGCAAAATGCTAGCAGGCGTCTGTAGCTCTGCTCACTCTCCGCCTCTATGCCCTTATTTGGTTACCCCCGGTTAGAGCGATGACGCTTCATTTGCGTTCTTCAGAAACCTATGGGTGACGTCATGGATACTACGTCCATATATTTTACAGCCTATGGAAAAAACCCAGCGCAATTTTAAACTACAGCTGATCAAAACATTATAAAACTGGATCTCTCTCTTTTGTATGTTGTATTTATACCACAGTAATTGTAGTGTGTTGAGTGTGAGATGGGACTCACATATTAGGAATGTATGTATTTTGTGTTGGCCACTCTTTGTATAACCCTGAGTTACTTCTTGGTTGGCTGTTTCTAATGAGTCTCCTGTTTTTGTTACTGCAGTTCAGTAAACAGAAAGAAAAAAGTAATGCCCGCATGTGTTTAGCGTTTTTCCTTATCACAAACTCAACAGTAATCTGGTAATGATTGCATTGCTTTGGCTTTTTCGGGGTTAAATATTGTGATCTCCTGATTGCAACAAAGAAATACTGGGAAATCTCTGTAGACTGATTGCATTTCATGCCATTCAGCCTTATAATCTTAAAATGTGAGCAAAATCACCTGTTTTGTCATCACTTTAGATATTACGCTAGGGCGTACACTAAGGCCTCCCACCAGTGCCGATATACAGCCACATCGCACTGCTACTCGTGTGATATTGCTCATACATATCATTTATTCCTCTCAAATGCCAAATTTCATAAATTTCCACATTTAACAGTACATTTAATTGTAGTGACTAAATTCTGTTTTTCCATCTCCCTTTTGCAGAAATGATAATTAAAGAGAATTATCACACCAGCATTGGTCTCAATATCAGTATTGTGTTGAACTCCAAATTGAAACCATGCAGAATAATTACTCTCTATCCACATTCTCCAACTCTCCACTTTCCTCTAAGAGTCATTTAATCTCCCTCCAAATCACAGTAAGAAAATATCATTTCCAATCTGTTTGCAATCAAACAATTCAACATTTTTACTGAGTTCACCTATTCAGGTGGTTAATATTTTTCTGTCAATATTGTATTTTTTGGTCTTTTCCTGAGACCAGTATTAGAACCCAGGGCTGGGGAGTAATGGAATATGTGAAATTGTGTAAAGTATTTTAAATACAGAATGTAAGCAACTGTATTTCATTATAATTACATTTTAGGTGATACTCAAATTACAGTTACAAAAAGTACTTTTAATTGCCAAAGTGATTAATTTTAATATATATATATATATATATATATATAGAGGGTGTGTTGCATGTTCCCCCCATGTTGGCGTGGGTTTCCTCTGGGTGCTCCGGATTTCCCCACAGTCAAAAGACATGCGCTATAGCTGAATTGAATAAACAAAATTGGCCGCAGTGTATGAGTGCATGTGTGAATGAGTGTGTATGGGTGTTTCCCAGTGCTGGGTTGCGGCTGGAAGGACATCCTCTGCGTAAAACATATGCTGGAATAGTTGGCAGTTCATTCCACTGTGGCGACCCTTGATAAATAAGGGAGTAAGTCGAAGGAAAATGAATGAATGCATATTTTTTTTTTTTTTTATAAAATAAATAAATACAATGTTTAAGGCTTATTTGTTTTCTATATAGGAATGTCAAGATTAAATTATTGCAGAAATCACATCTATACATCAATACAAAATAGCAAATTCCAAATGCAACACCCAAATTAAATAAATTGCATTAAAATAAATTCATTTAAACAACAATAATTAGATGATGGCGGCATGGTGGCTCAGTGGGTAGCACTGTCGCCTCACAGCAAGGAGGTTGCTGGTTCAAACCCCGGCTGGGTCAGTTGGCATTTCTTTGTGGAGTTTGATGTTCTCCCTGTGTTCGCGTGGGTTTCCTCCGGGTGCTCCGGTTTCCCCCACAGTCCAAAGACATGCGCTATAGGCAAATTGGACAAACCAAATTGGCTGTAGTGTTTGTGTGTGAATGAGTTTGTTATGGATGTTTCCCAGTGATGGGTTGCGGCTGGAAGGGCATCCGCTGCGTAAAACATATGCTGGATAAGTTGGCGGTTGATTCCGCTGTGGCGACCCCAGATTAATAAAGGGACTAAGCCGAAAAAGAAAATGAATGAATAATTAGATGATGTTGTTCATCAACTATATTGCTTCACAACCCCCCCCCCAAAAAAAAATTCTTCTTCTTTGCAACAATATATTTAAGACAAGGACTGAAGAGAAGAGAAGAGAAGAGAAGAGAAGAGAAGAGAAGAGAAGAGAAGAGAAGAGGACAAAATGTGCCGAGAAGAAGAGATCATGGCCTCCCTAAGGAAGCAGAAGAGTGAATGAGGCACAAGATCAGAGCCAAGTGATGGGGACAGGACTACAAAAGAACGGAGGGATGAGAGGGAGGAGTTCGCAGAGGTTGGTGGCTTCTCTCTGATCCTTCATTCTGCGCTTTTGAGGGTGCGAGCTTCTAATGAGCTCGTCTTCTGCTTTCCTCATAATCTGCTGTACGTTTTATCACACACATCAAACACACGCACACACAGACACACACACACACACACACACACACACACCTCTGGCTGCGGTCCTGTGAGGCGAGGGAGCATTGTTCTTTAATCTTTCCTTCTGTTTACCGCTGCTCCTCCGTCCCCGAGGTTAAATCATCATTTTATACACATTGTCAGTCTCACACTACAGCCCATGAGATAAAAAAATTAATGAGGGGAGGACAATGGAGAAATGTGGAAACGCAGAGAAAACCCAGAAAACAAGATAGAGGGAGTAAAAGAAAGAAAGAAACAATGACGTTTGGAGCACACATTTAGTATATATTATAAAGTGTGCCGTTGCTGCAATGCGAGCGCCACTAAACGGAACTGATAAATCCTATTACTTAATAGTATTTTATTGGCTGGCCAAACAGATACACCTTAAAAATCACCCTGATTATAATGTTGGGGATTAAACTGTATTTTAATAACTATATAAAGGTTACTGGTTACTACTTATACTTTATATAAATACTTTTTAATATACACAATAGCATCCCTGGTCTCACCCATGGTATCTTTTATTTATGCACAGATAGATATGAAAGTATTTTTTTTACAGATAAAACAAATTACTGAAGCACATTTTATGAATGAATGAATGAATGAATGAATGAATGAATGAATGAATGAATTATTAAATGTTACCTGCAGTTTCCTTTGAGATATAGACAGACAAATAGAAAGACAAGCAGAGATAGAGAGACAGACAGACAGACAGACAGACAGACAGACAGACAGACAGATAGATAGATAGATAGATAGATAGATAGATAGATAGATAGATAGGTAGATAGATAGATATGCTCATTTATTCACACGCTCCACTTGTTTCAAGCATGTACTTTCCTTATTCTTTATATATCTTCTGTAAATATATATAGCCAGAAATATAGCAAAAATAAATAAATAAATAAATAAATACATACATACATATAAAATTAGGTAGATGGCAATTTCTGTTATCATTTTATATTGTCTTGATAGACAAAAAAAAAAAAGTCCCCCTCAAGGCAAAATAACGCAACTGTCATATTTTCTGGTGTGTGTATGTGTCCTCCTCTCTGTACACACTGGATGACAAATGTCTTTCGAAATAAACCATAAACACAAGCAATAAATAAAAAAAATGTCATTCATGTGAAATTTGCCATCAATCACAATATCTGGCTGTCCGCGCACGTGTGTGTGTGTGTGTGTGTGTGTGTGTGTGTGTGTGTGTGTGTGTG
>CAIGQV010000785.1:2086028-2099636 GCA_903798115.1 Danio jaintianensis | reverse complement strand
ACTTATTTAACAACATATTTTACATGCTAATTTGCACATAACAGCTGCTGTTGTATATAGTAATATTCCTGTACATACACTTGTCAATTTGTATATTTGCATTCACTACAACTTTCATTTTTAAAATATATTTATTATCTGTTTTTTGTCCTGTCTCTGTAATTCTGTTGCACTGTAGAAGCTCTGTCACGAAAACAAATTCCTCGTATGTGTGAACATACCTGGCAATAAAGCTCTTTCTGATTCTGATTCTGATACATTTAAATAACTGTTATGCTTGATTATAAATAAGTATGAACAGAGTAATAATAAATTATGAGCATGAGCTTCTATAGAAAGACTTACCAAACCTTTAGTTCCCAATTAAAGATTTTTTAGAGTCTGACAGAAATAGTGACAAGGGCATTTATAAAGAGCTTATGCTAGATTAGTTGAACTGATAATGTAATATAGTAAGTTGCTACGAACAAAGTAACTTAAGAGAATTAAATTGAAACAATAAATTATCATTAGTTAACTTGTAAAATTAAAAGTTTTGAGCTGAAACTAAGAATATGTCTAAGTTGAGTTACATTTTAATAAAGTTGAGCTAACATTTTCTAAGGCAACAGGTGAACGTTCAATTTCTAAGCCTCACCAGCATGAAGTGTTTTCCAGTGTGCAATTAATTGTAATGTAACTAAGAACTGCAAGAAGGCAGCGTATTCACCGTAGTTATTCAAAGTGTTTATTGAAAATTATCTTGATTAATTTTACAGCTAAATATTGTCTCTATTTCTCTCTCTCTCTCTCTCTCTCTCTCTCTCTCACTGTGTGTGTTAGTGTGCCCACACCACCCCTGCTGTTGACATTCATCAACTATATTAATCAAAGTGTCATCCTTCAATCCAATTAGATTAAATCTATTCTACCTGTAAACACATCAGCAAACTCACCACTGATTCCAGACTAACTGCACAACACAGGTAAACAACACAAGAATCTAACAGAGACAAGGTGAAAAGCAGAACAACAATGTCAAAGCTTTTGATAACTTTATAAATAAAAGAGGATTGACAGCAAGAACAAAAACAAACAGCCATGTGCTGCTTAAAAGTATGCAATTATGCAGGTATGTATATATATATAGGGTTGTCAAAAATTTTGACTTCAGTACCAGTTGGTACTGCAATTTTAAAAAGTCCTATTCTTGTTACACACCGCTTATTGGCAATTGTGTTCACTTGCTCAACAGATATGACGGAGATTGGGTCATAACGAGAAGGTCATTGGTTTACCACTCTTCATTACTGTTCACCAAGTGCAAACACAGATACACTGGAGCGTTTCAAAGCAGCATCAATCAGCTGATGTGTCTATGAGCTGACATGAGTGATCTGCTAATGGATGGACTGATCGATGTGATTGATGCGGTGTCCATGTATCTGTGTTTGCACAGTGTTTGGATCTGGTGACTGAGCAGGTCATGGAAGATGTTCAACTTAATTTTAATGTTCATCAAACCACTCTGTCACGAGTCTTGCTGTGTGTATTGGTGCATTATCTTACTGATACACAGCACTGTCTTCAGCACACAATGTTTGAAACATTGGGTCCACATGGTCCACTAGAATGGTTCAGTACTCTCTGGCAGTGAAGCCCCCATCTAGCACAAGTATTGGTCCGCACCATCACTGATCCACCCCCATGCCTCACTCTGGGCATGCAACAATCTGGGTGGTTTTGGGGCTTCTCCACACTGTAACTCTCCCTCTCATGTGGGAAAGACAGCGAAGGTGACTCATTAGAGAGCAATACATGTTTCACATTGTTCACAGCCCAAGTTTTTCTCAGCTAGCACCATTAAAACCAACGTTTGGCAGTGGCATGAGTGACCAAAGGTTTGGTTGTAGCAGCCCGGCCACATATATTGACCCTGTGGAGCTACTGACTAACAGTTTTGGTGGAAACAGGAGAGTTTTAGGTGCACATTTAATTCTGCAGTGAGTTGGACAGCTGTGGTTTTATGTTTTTTGGATACAATCTAAGTTAGCACCCGGACATTCCTTTCAGACAGCTTCCTCTTGTGTCTGCAGTTACTCTTGTTCAATGTGGTTTGTCCTTCTTGGTTGTATGCTGACATTACAGTAAATTGGGCAGTGATTCAGTTTCATTGTCCAACCCCTGTATGTACTGTACGTACCAATTTAATCACTGGATTAGAGATCTTATGTTTAATTTTGTACTCCACTAAAAGTTGTAGTTAAAACATTTTATTCTATATGGTAGCCAGTGCTGGTTTATATAGAACAAATTAGCAATGAGCAAACTTAGAATTTGCTGTTTGACTTTGTTGTTAATCCATTTTTATAAGCTTATTGTGAATAGTTTTATGTATATGTATGCACAATATATGAATTAATATGTGATTAATTCCCATTTTTTCCCATTTCTATTTAGTCAAACTTGAAAGCAGTTAATTATTCAGGAATTCAAATGTACCTTATATAAAATTACTCACCATACACTAATCCACAGGCAGAAATAATACATATTCAGTGCAATGTGCCATCAGATGCTCCAAGTTGAGACCAAGTGGTTTTTAAGTGTGAATACAAAAAAAGTTCTACAGGCCAGCCTTCAAGATGATGGTCAAAGGTTCAGCTATTAATATACTGGTAGTAATAAGCAGATTTCAGTCACACACAGCTGTCAAAAACACGTCATTCAAACACACTAAGACATGCAGCCGGGTCTCTGAAACCTAAATCACACTCGCAAAAAACCTGCGGCAAAAACTCCAGCTACATTACAAACATCAGAATAAAGCATTGTGGCAGTTTCAAGCCGTAGGGTTTTGTTCTGGTTTATTCCTCTTATCCTCTTAAACTCCTCCGCAGCTCTGCATATGGACACATGAACTCAATATAATGACGTGTCATTAAGACACTACAATTCCCACAGTCCCTTGCAGTTTGCATTCATGATTTACTAAAAGAAAGGAGCTAATAGTGATTGACTTGATCATTAGCATGTGTTAGTTAATTATTTTGATAATACCTTAGTTTAGGTACCAAATTTTCACTATTAACTACACTCTCAAAATAAAGGTACAAAATCTGTGACTGGGACGGTACCTTTTCAGGTCCTTAAAGGTACATATTAATACCAAAAAAGTAAAAATGTGTACTTCATAGTACCTTAAACCTACAAAAGAGTACCCTAAAGGTACTAATGTCCACCTGTACAGTACAAAAGTGTACCTTTTGAAAAGGTACCACCTCAGTGACAGATTTTGTACCTTTACTTCTGAGAGTATAGTGGCCTATTAACTGCCTTTTGTTAAGACATTGTCTGTTTATTAGTACTTATAAAGGACATATTCTGCATGATCTTACTCTACAGCCCTAATCCTACCCAATACCTAAACCTAACGACTACTTTAATAACTATTACTAAGCAGTAAATTTGGAATTTATTGGGGCTAAAATCCTAGGTAAAGGTTCAATAATACAAATACCATTATTTTATTAAATGATTAGTTCACTTAAAGAGTAAAAAAAATAAATAATAATAATAATAGTAATATATATATATATATATTTGTGTGTCAAGATCTTCAGTCAAGTTCTAGTCAAGGTTTTTGAGGGAAACATTCCAGGATTCACCCCCCCCCCCCCCCCCCCCCACCCCCGTATAATAGACCTGATGGAAAGTGTTTTGAACTTTCAAACTGCACCTTTAAAGAGCTCGAAATGACCCCATGCAAAGAATAATGTCATACAACCTAGTGATACAATGTTAGTTTTTATTTTTACACCTTGAGTAATATTTATTTTATTTTATATTTGATTATTCATTCATTCATTCATTTTCTTTTCGGCTTAGTCCCTTTATTAATCTGGGGTCGCCACAGCGGGATGAATCGCCTATATTTGATTATATATTATTTTATTATATTTTTCAAATATTTCCCAAGTGATGTTTGATTGAGCAAGCACATAATATTGACTTCAACTACATATAGCTCTGGGACTCAAGCTTTTATAAAATATACAAAAGTATACACAAAATATTCAAATTATTATTATTACTGTTATTTATTTATTTATTTTAATTGTTTACGAGAATGACAAATTAATTCACTAGGTAATTTATTTAACTTATTATGCCAAAAACGTTTCAACTTATTCCTAGACTGGGATCCTTTACAGACAAAAGTGTTAAAGACCAGAATCTGTTAAATATACTATAAAGATTTTCTTTTTCATTTACCAAAAATCCAAGAAAAAGGACAAACAGTCAAGTATTATTATTATTATTATTATACAGTAAAACTATCTGTTAAACATATAAATGATCAGTTATAGTTTCATGTCAGAAAAAACAAACAAAAAAACTAATTTGCAGGTGTGAAAAAAAGTCATTGTCATCTCTGATTAGCTCTTTATTAACATAGTGGTCTATTTTATTTTATCTGTGTTATTGTAAATCTCTTTGAAACAAAACAAAAAGCACAGTGTAATGGACAACATCCTGTGGTCAAATTTTATCCTCAGTCTTTTTTTCTTTCTGATGACTTCCATCCACATCTTGCCATCTTCAGACATGACTTCTAAACCCCGTCCCTCCCCCACATGCCAGCTCCATATTTCAGCTTGAATAATACATAACACCCTTAAAAGGGCCATGAACAGGGAGTTCTGTACTGTAGCATGTTCTCTGTGATCTACAAGTATAACTCACCTCAAACAGCCCTATCCCTCAGTGACTAAGAGATGGATTAGATCTCAGCCGTCAGAACTCAAGTGCAACCTCTTCAAAAACACTTGCCATAACATTAGTGTACTGCTGCATTTCGTGCGCCCTTCATGCTATCAAAAGGCAATTCACTGAATTAATACAACAATGATCTTAAGGCAAATGAGACTCTATATGTGTCTACATATATAAATACATATACAATAAATGATATATACATTTAAATATATACTCTATATACTCAAGCTGAAAGCCTAAAATGCTGGTTCTCAACATTTCTTACTTCAAGGTCTTCCTACTTTTAAAGCAAACCTTCAAAGTCACACATCTTGTGGGTATAAAACAAATGCAGTGTTATAGTATTCAGTGCACCAAGATCACACCTTACACATCAGTGATATAATATTTATGCACACCGAATGCATGACTTCTGTAAGTCTTTGTATTAGAGGTATAATTAATGAGGTATTTGAGGGGGACTATTATTTCCCTTTTTACAAGATGTAAAATAAGTCTCTGATGTCCCTAGAGTGTGTATGTGAGGTTTCAGCTCAAAATACCCCATAAATAAGGTTTTATAACTTTATGAAACTGCCCCTTTTAGGCTCTGATCCTAATTGTGCCATTTTGGTGACTGTCGCTTTATATTCAAATGAGATTGTGCTCTTTTCAAAAGAGGGTGGAGCTACAAATGCCTATGTGTCAGCATAGTGGCAGATTCAAAAACAAGACTAACGGCCTATGCTAATGAGGGAGAGATCGTCACTAATGGGAGGAACTTTCCCCCTCTGATGATACGTGAACTTTCCCCCTCTGATTATACGTACAAAGGGAAAATGACAATCAAAGTATTTCTGCAGACTGTTTTTATCAAGTGTGATTATAAAAAAATATATATGTTTATATTTTTTTACCATTAGAAGCTGGTTATAGTTACACACAATTGCCACAAAACTGTGTTTAAATCCCTTACAATAGTGATTTTTGCATAGCAGGTCCCCTTTAAGTCTTTTTTTCTTGTCTTTTACACTAATTCTTATTTAAAAATAATTCCTTACATTTATATAGTGCTTTTCTGGACACTCAAAGCTCTTTACAATTTTTGGGGGGAATCTCCTTATCCACCAGCAGTGTGCAGCATCCACCTGGATGACATGACGGCAGCCATATTGCGGCTGACCGCACACCACACACCAGCTGATTGGTGGAGAGGAGACAGAGTGATGAAGCCAGTTATGATATGGGGATGGTTAGGAGGCCATAATGGACAGAGGCCAGTGGGTAAATTTGGCCAGGATGCGGGGTTTAAACCCCTACCTGGGGTTTTTAACGACCACAGAGAGTCAGGACCTCGGTTTAACATCTCATCCGAAAGACGGCGCTCACTGAGCAATATAGAGTCCCCTTCACTATACTGGAGCGTTAGGACCCACACAGACCACAGGTTAAGCGCCCCCTGCTGGTCTCACTAACACCACTTCCGACAGCAATCTAGCTTTCCCATGTGGTCTCCATCCAGGTACTGACCGGGTGCAGCCCTGCTTAGCTTCAGTGGGCGACCATACATATTTACATATAATCTAATAGTATAAACTGTGATGTAAAGTAATGAATTTCAAATGCTCATTACTGCAACTGAGCAGTTTTCTGAGTATGACTTTACTAAGTAGCTTTAAAGGTGTGGTCCACAGTGTATTTTTAAGGCTTGGTTGCAAAGCAATGTGTGCTCATGCTTCACTTGTAGAAAATTAGGTTATTTTTTTCATATATCTTACTTTGATTATATACAGCTACTCAGCTAACATGCAAACGACTGTCATATTTCCTAGTTCCTCTGAAAGGCCCGTCCTCAAGAGGCTCTGATTGGTTGCTAACATAATGTGCTGTGATTCGCAGATTATCTCCACGTCACTCCCCTACAAGCGCGCGCTTTTGCGCTGTGTAAACAGTCCAGTCAGAGGCTCAGAGCAGCTGTTAGCAGCGTTAGCTGCCTGAATCAGACAGAAATGAAGAGCACACAGCTCACGCCTGCTCTCTAAAATAAAATCTGACAAGTGTCTTTCACATGTATTCGGAATAAGCATGTGTAAGTAATATAAAAATGTTTTAATATCTTTCGCGAGTTTGTTATTTGAGATAGAGAACGCTAGGAAAAGCAGCCGCATAAAGAGACACGCATAGAGAGACGCTGCACGCGCTGCTGAAGATTGTGGCTGTTTACAGCGGTTTGACTGATAAATATGAATTTGTAGCTAAATTGTTAGCGGTGCCAAACAACATTTCCCGTTGTTTACATCCTTGTTTACGTCCTCATTAACACTAGAAAGTGTGCCTGTAGTTGATTAATTTTAACAAATAAAATACTTAAAGGTTGTGGCTCACAGTCCACAGCTTCGTCTGTTGGAGGAGTTTTAACCGAATCCAGCACTGAACTGGGAGAGATTCTGGAAGTTCTCCTTTGTCAAATGTTAAAGCTCTATTGTTTATATAATTCTCTGGAACATAATTAAAATTAAACTGTAAGCACTTCTGTCTTTGTGTCGTGTCCTTTGGAAGCCCAAAAACAGAAACAGAACAAGCTCTGTGGAAATAGCAGCGTTTCGACGGTATTTTAGCTTTCTCTGCTATAACATTACAGCACCTCTGGCCACGCCCCTTCGCTGCGCAGGGTGTGTGTGCGAGGTGAATGTGCGTAACCTGAAGCGTTTGTGATCTCATCAGCACGGATGTATTTTTTTGTATTCCCGCAAATTTGTTTGCTGTAGGCTTTGCTAAGCTAACTCTGTAAAAGCCAATGTCTCCTTTTGCATTGAACTTTGAGCATATTACATTCAGAGATGTTGTTTATGTTCACACAGCTACATTACACATCAACTAAAGTTTAAAATATGATATCGTAGTGGACCACCCCTTTAAAAATGTGTAATTTTACTTTTACTTGAGTATGTTTTTTTTGTTCTGTATCGGTGCTTTTACTGCACTACTTTCATTCAACCTGCAGTCGTTGCTTTGTGTTTATTTGTAATTTTTTCTTGTCTACAGTGATTGGCTAAGTTGAATAATAAGTCTTGTGATTCCTCTCCAATCAAATTTCGCATAAAAATTGCATCAGGCAGACCGATCTCAAGACATGAACATTTGATAAATGCAGCAAACATGTACAGTACAGAGCGGAATCATTTAAAGTGTCAAAAAATGATGTAAAATCATTACACGCAACAGCTGATAGACTATTTAGACTGCATGTTACTGATGAAGATGAAATATATCTACTGTATGATGACTAAAATCACTAAATGGCCTTAAGCAATAACTAAATGCATAACAGAATTTTATGTTTTCAAAAACATGCACACACTCCATGTATTTTCTATACTGAATGAGCTTGTCTGGGGTGCCAACTTCTGGACACTCGTGGCTTATTGGTCAGGATTAAAAGTGCATAACTTAAGCATTAACATACCGTCACAGCTAGATCGTTGCCCCTATTGTCGGGTATAGTGTAGTGAATAGTGAATGAGGGTATATAGAGGCGATTTCACATATATAGCCCATGTCTATATTGAACAGTTTCAGAGGATTCCCTTTGACAACATTGATTTTGCTCTCTTTCCGTTTTTTATATGATTGACTCAACTATTATTAGCATGTATATTAGCATATTGGCTGTTTATTAGTACTTATAAGATTTTTAACTCTACTACCAAACTATAAATAAGCAGCAAATTAAGCATTACTGAGGCAAAAGTCATAGTTAACGGTTTGTTAATAACAAACCTTGAACCTTAAAATAAAGTGTGCACAATAATCGTAATAAATATTACAACAATGTAAAGGGGCTAAGTTTTTTTCAAAATAAGTAATGCAGTAATAAATCCAGTGTTTCCCTCAGCTGAATCTATTTCATATGAAACAAATAACAGAATAGCAATATTGTTGTTTGATATACCCGAAAATAATTATATTGTTTGTTTAACTTTGCCAAACTATAGTGAGTTTAGTCCTTCACCATGACACCCACTGTTATGAATATTGCAGGTGAAGTGACACAAATGGTATTAAAGTACCATGGAAATATTTTATGTGACACTATTTCTGTAAATGATACTTTTTATATACACAGAGAACTGACATTTGCTTAAGTATATTAATTTCCTAGATTGGAAAGTCTCATCTTCAACATAAGGTCACCCTGCACACAGTCTGCTTTATTTAGTAAAGTAAAGAAGTTGGTTAATGTCAGGTTTGGCAATGTATGTATACTTCAGTTCAAATATGAAGAATATAGCAACTGCATATTTTTTTTTCTAAAAAGCTGAAACCAGGTGGAAACAAAAACAAAATACAATAAAAATCTTACTTATAATAGTTAAGAATGATTTTCTAGACAAGTGAAAAAAATTGTGTTTTGTTTTCAGAAATAATAAGTCAAAATTAATTGTTTTTTTCCTTAAAAAAAAAAAAATAATAATAATCTGCCAGTGAGCTAAGTTAAACAAAAGGCATCCCACTTTAAGCAAAATGTCAAATTCCCTGACTTTCCCTTTAGTTTTACTGACTAAAAAGCTACATTTCCTAAGACTTTAAATATATACAATACACATGTATTCAATGCAATTACATACAATTAAATACAAGACAGAGAACTGGTTGCAGAGGCAAGAAAAATAGAAAAAAAGTCAATACTTAACAGTAATTAGCTTGCAACCTAATTAGCTATATTTACAAAACGAACAGAGACCATTTTTACCACTTAATATAGGCTTAAATTTTAAAATTTTTACTTAATACTTCTGAAAAAAATAATATTTCAGTTTTCGATATTTCGATTTCAGTTTTCAGTTTTTTTTTAAAGAAGCAGAGAACAAAACCTTGCATGATAAAGTTTAACATTTTCCTCCACAGTTGTTTCGAGAGTCGTTTAAAGGCTAAAAGCCCATTATAAGAGTTAAAGACAGTCTAAAGCAGGATCCTTTTTTGCTACACACCATGAGGTCACATTTTGGAGGAGCTGAAATGAGATATTACGATTTCTCTTCCAAAAAATGGACTCTTCTAAAGGTCAAAAAAATGTAGCTTCACAGCTTCTTTCCACTAAAGTCCTTCTTTTAATCCATCTTTACAGTATTAGTGTTTTTTTTTTTTTTTTTACTGAGACGTAGCATGGCTTGTCATAGCAATGCCAACTTTTTCATTGCAATCCCATTTAATATGTGCATATATTGCGAATTGCTACTAGAATATCTTATGTTCAAGTGTAAAAAAATAGTTGATGAAAATGTTCGTTTATCAGCTGAGAGAATGGGAATGGACAACAGACCCTCCAATTTATTCCCTTATTTTGCCTCCATGATTCTTTTAGTCTTGCTTTGCATATTTTTTATTATTCTTTATTTATATTCAGATATGGATGTCTCCTGCTGCACATTTGTGTGCTTTTGCTAGCTTGTGAAAGAATTTAGCAACACAACTGGACAGAAGAATTGAAGTTGTGCTTTAGAATAGCATCAACTACTATGAGATTTCAAGTATTTGATGGAAGATGGAAGGTTTGATGCAATTATGCTGTCATTACCTCATTTGATTGTTTTGTTCTGCACTGCAATTTCCAAATATGTTCCATGTGTGTTTGGGTGTAGTACAAACAAATAAACATACACACAAACAATGACATAGTCAAATTCTAATAGTGGAAAAAAACATATGAATGAAATCAAGAATAAATGTCATGTAAAATTGGCGTGTAAGCTTTTAACTCTTCTAAAACCTACAAATACCATAACAAGTTTGCAGATATTTAAGAAACATGCTAAGTGGACACACATTCATCTAAAAAAAAAAAAAAACAATGCTAAAGTCAGTTATTCTCCTTTGAAAATGTGTGTTCCGTGTCAGAATGTCTGTCTTTGTTTTGGTCTCTATAACCTGCCCACTGCCAGTTTACCCAATTAGACTTCAGTATTCTGGGTTGCCTGGGTGGTAAACACACTGTATTTAATTTTAGGCATGAAGGCTGCATCAATGTATGCAGCCGCAATTGAAAATGCATCTTCTGGAGGATAGTAGCCGCCTTTGAAATGAGACACAGATTCAGAGTTATAAAAATCCACATGAGGTGGTTTTTAATTAGCATATGATATAAATAATATTAGCTGAGCAGCTACATTGTAACACTGTGTCCCGTAACGTAACGAGACTCCAGTGATAAGCAATTTGGATATCCAGACCAGGCGCAAGATGGCGCACAGCCAATTTAGGCTAGAAACTAATAATACATATGAATCCTCTTTAACATTAATAAAAGTTAAAAACCTGAGTGACAGTTCTAACGTTCAACTTCAAAATATGTTTATTTTATTTTCAAAATCTAGGGTAAATTATCTGCTGCTTTCAGTTTGGCAATAAATGTCATGCTAAGTGGTATCCAAACTCACATTGGTAGCTGTAAGGTGTTTCATGTCCTGTCTTTTATTTTGTATTTAGTTATGTCGGGTCCTGTATTTTGTTCTGTTTTCCTGCCCTGCTTCCTGCTATGTGATCCCTAGTGTGTCTGTGTCATGTTCCTATTGTTTGTTTCTAGTTTATTGTTACGTTCATGTTTTGTTCATTCAGTTCACTGTAAAAAAACTGCAGCCAAAATTTTTAAACTGACTCAAGGCCAACGGACTATTGAGCAGTATGTTGCGGATTTTTGTGAACTTTGTTACCTGGTGGATTTTAATGAAGTGGCATTAAAATAAATTTTTGGGTTTGGACTTAATGAACCGTGGAGATCAAGGCTGCCAGGTGGAAAAATATGTTTTTCACTGGCCCAGCATATTGGCTATGCGCTATTGATCAGTGGTTCTTCTCTCACTGTGGGTCCAGTGGAAGATCACAGCAAACCTTATGCTTCAACACCAGCTCAAGCCATGCCAGGGCCTGCTCAAGATTCACTAGGGTCTGCCCAAGCCTCGCCAGTGCCTGACCATGCCATGCCTGCTTCTCCAGAGCCCATTCAAGAAAAACAACATGGCTTTAAAGATTTTTTGGGGGGGCGGGACTATAGTACTTAAGCTCCTGTGAAAATGGAGCTTGAGTCACAGCCCACGCTGCCTGCCCTGCCGATGCCGCTCACGCTAACTGCTCTGCCGGCACCGCCCAGGCTGCCTGCCCTGCTGGCGTCCACACTGACTGCTCTGCTGGTGCCGCCCACGAGGCCTGCTCTGCCGGCGCCGCCCACACTAACTACTCTGGCAGCGTCGCCCATGTTGCAAGGCCCACCTCTGTTCCATGGCCCAGGCCAACTGTTTCTCCATGGCCCAGGCCCGCCTCTGCTCCATGGCCCAGCCCCACCTCTGCTCCATGGCCCAGGCCCGCCTCTGCTCCATGGCCCAGGCCCACCTCTGCTCCATGGCCCAGGCCTGCCTCTGCTCCACGGCCCAGGGCCCCCTTCTGCTCCATGGCCCTGGACCGCCTCTGCTCCACGGCCATGGACTGCCTCCGCTCCATGGTCCTGGCCCTCTGAACTATCCCCTGCCCTCTTAAATGGAACTTTGAATTGTGGGTGTCAGAGCCCCCCTAAATTGGGGGAAATGTAAGGTGTTTCATGTTGTCCTGTCTTTTATTTTGTATTTAGTTATGTCGGGTCCTGTATTTTGTTCTGTTTTCCTGCCCTGTTTCCTGCTATGTGATCTCTAGTGTGTGTGTGTCATGTTCCTATTGGTTAACCTTGTCATGTGTCTAGTCAAGTGCTTCCTAGTATGTGTTTGTTTCTAGTTTATTGTTACGTTCATGTTTTGTTCATTCAGTTCACTGTAAATAAACAGAGGTGATCAGTGTCATAGTTTATGCTATTGTTCAGCCACGAGAAATTAGAAATTATTAGAAATTATTTTCTAAAATAGAAATTTCCGGTGATGGTTAGGACAAAAAACACCTTTTATCATGAAAAATATTGCTTTTATTGTGTGTCATTGTGTGTAGTTAAGACACGATGTAGGCTTGATAGTCAGGCACACTTGGTGTCATCAATCTGGCAACCTGCATTTGCGTGAACTCATTGGAAGAGGGGCCGGGTGCAAAAGTGTTTTGAATTTGTGTCACAGTTGTCAGGTGCACGCGTTCTGTCATTCATGTTGTTTGTTTGTCACGTGGGTTATGTTGTCGCTTTCCATGTGCTCTGATGCGTGTTTGTTTACATCACGTGATCAGCGGGTCTAATCAGCAGTTCCAGCTGATGGCTATTAGCTCAACTATTTAAGAGCTGTAAGCCAGGACCTCATTGTCAGTTCGTTACTTATGTATGTTCTCCCTGTGTCTCGTCAGGATCTGCTAAGGCTGGCCTGTATTGATGTCTCGTTGTGATTCCTGCTCTTAGACTTCGTTCACGTTGCATCGCTCACTGTTGCCTTTTTTGATCTACATTGTTAATAAACTAACACTTGCAATTGGATCCTTTTTTGACTGTGTTTTCTTACAATCCCGTGACAATTTGAACTGCAATATCTAGTTCAATCACTGGCTGTCAATCCTACATACCACATATTTAATGCAATTACTAACATGAAATAACAATGAACAACACTAAATGAATGAGGATAATTTTGTTTAACTCTTAATCAAATGTCCAAATGAATCACCAATTAATTTAATTAACTGGCCATATATACTGAGTAAAATGTAAATGTGTCTAGAAACGATATATCTCATGTCATTCTTAAAATATTCATTCATTTTGTCTCATTTATTTCTAAATGGGCAAAACACTTTCCCTCCCTCCCTCTCGCTCTGAATTAGCTTAGAATTTTTAATTTTGCCCCCTGTTGATGGCAATTAGACCACTGAGATGCTCCAAAAAGCAAACCAGACATGGACACACACACGCAC
>CAIGQV010000785.1:2066637-2078075 GCA_903798115.1 Danio jaintianensis | reverse complement strand
CATACATGCATACATACATACATACATACATACATACATACATACATACATACATGCGTACATAAATACATACATGCTTAATTGCTTACTTATTTTTCATTTGTTTATTTATTTTATTTATTTAAAAGTATTACGTAATATGTAATAAATGTTAATGTAATAAATATTAATTTACTTAAACTGTTGGTACAATTGTTACACTTATTAAAGTTTTAACACAAAAAGTGCAGTTTGACGATGCTTAAGTTTTATAAAAAATTTTTTAAGAAAATTACTGTTGTTGAGGCTTTTAGAATAGCAGTAGATTATTAGCAAGCCACCATATGGCAGTAACCATCTATTAGCATAGATAATTGATGTGGAAACTTAAAAAAAACATTAAAGCTCAAAAAACACAAGTAAGACTGTGTTCAAATGTGTGTTCAGATGCTTGCGATCTCATCCCAAGCTGCTTTTGATTAATCAATTAATGAGTCTGTTTGTCAGCCATGCAAGGATCACTTTAGGACACGCAGACCAATCAGAAAAGAGTGGATGATTCATTGATACTTGGCCAAACATAGGACTTATAGCTGTTTCTATGGGAACACAAAGCGGAGGAGAACGATCAAAGAAAACTGTGCGTCAGCTGCCATCTGAAGGTGTAAAACACGTGCAAAACACATACAGCAGTGTGTGTTCTAAAAAGTGACACTTAATTCAGGTGTCTTAACTTTGGAGTTATCTGATATCACTTGGGAAGCTAAAAATAGGCCTAAATAAAAAAGGATACACGTGGACAACATAAACTGTGTGTGCACAGTGATACACTATTAAAAATATCACAGACATTTAAAAGGATGGAGTCTGATGTTTATTTTAGGATATTAAACCGTATGTTAGATGCAAAAATAAAAAAAATCTACAAAATTTTCTTGTAAATAATGCTAAAATAGCCATTTAAAAAGGTTCATCCCATACATATGAACTTGTTATTAAAAGTATTTAATTAAGCCATTCATGCATAATTGTACATTTGACAATTAATTTTAATTTAATTTGAATGAATTGTTTCTTCAATGAATCGCAATGCAGACAATTCGATATGGTCATAACCAGTTACGACATACTGACATCTTTTATCACAAATGTGCTGTCGCGGTAGCTTACTATGGTGCTCTCGACTTACTATGGTGCCCTTGCCATAATAAATACCGCAACATAGCACATTTGTGAAACCTAAGTGCGAGTAGGCTAATTAAAATGCTAATAGGCTAATCAGCAAGTAGGCTAATTCAAGTACTTCAGTGTACATGTATCTGTGTCACTGCTTGGTGAACACCGCTGATAATTAGAGCCAATCACAGTCATTTCTGTTGAGCGCATAGACAAAATGGTCAATCGCAAAAAGCAAGTGGGAAAACGCTGCTACCTCATTCTTTGTTTCTTTTTTTTCTTCTTTTTTTTCAGTAGGCCTGCTTGTATTCTGCACTTTTGTTGTTAACTCTTTGTGTATTTGTGCTACATTCTCCTGTTGTCTTTTGTGCCCATAACATTACTTGAGTTTGAGTGTTTGATATGTTCAAAAAGCGTTCTTTTAAACAGTTCTTTGAGCAGGTAAAATTAAAGTTTCACTTCATATACAGTATGTTAAGATTCACATCTTGTTTTGTGTGGTTTCCGTTCAGCCTTTTATTATGTCTAATTTCTTAATCAGTAGTTACCCTGGTTAATCTTAATTGTTGTTTCCATCTACCTTGTTATCTTGTTTAGTTAATTGTTTCCTTTTAATGCTCTTATGTTAAACTTTCCATTGTCTGTTGATTTTGTTGCTTGCATGATGTTTGTGTGTCCCCCGTTTCCTTTGTTTTGTTATTTTGTTAATTTAATACATCATTCACAATTTAGTATTTTCCCTTTTGGCACAAACAAGTTGGACGTAAGAATAAATCTGACTGTTTGTATTAAAATACAAATTGTATTCTTGTATAATAAAAAATTGTGAATGGAAAGCATTGCGATGGAGCAAGATATTGAAACCAAACTGTGAGACTAGTGTAGGTTTACACCCTTAGTAGATTAAGACCTCAATTATAACTTGTTGCCTGTATCAGATCTGTTTTGATCATCCATTTACTCGATATTTGATTGATATCCGATTTGTGTTTTTACACTTCTTATACCAAACTAAAATACTGCATGCTTAAAGGGGGGATACTTTTTTTTTTGCAACCATAAAATAACATTCTTAGAATGTTACAGGATGGTTATTTGGCAAATAATCTAACAATTCCTTGTAAAGCATGTTCCCTCTTGGTTATTTTACATAGCTACAAACTGTATGTGCATGTGTTGAGCATGCACTCTACAAGAAAAATGCGAATTTGCATCACTTAAAATTAAATGGATATTTTCTTCTACTGACAGACTAAAAATCATTTATCAATCCCTTTATTAAATAATCATAAAATCTCATTTATTCTATCTTTCTTTCCCATGTGCCTCTGACACATGTGCTTCTCAATCACACGCTTTCTTTTACAGCGATAAGTGCACACGTATAAATTAAAAGTAATGCTCCTTTAGTTGCTGTCTAACCCAATCTTTTTTTTTTTTCTTTTTTTTTTACAAATTAATTTTTTATAGATATGTTATTTTTTTGTTGGAAAGCTGTGACAGGCCTAACATGATGTGAAGCTGCTTGTTTACAGAGCAAAGAGAAAGGCATGTCCTGCTAAACTGCAGTTCTGTACAGTTCAGTAGTAAGATATTAATATATTATAACCTTTGATATATTAATTGTTTATTCATTTTTTTTTTTTATGTCTGTTAATAAATGTAATTTTGTAAAAACTCTAGACTGTGTTGAAGTCAATTTTTTAGTGCTGTGGACCTGTAAAATTTGGGCACCCCATGAATTAAATTGTACGCGTTGACAAAAGTCTTATTTATTCCTCTATATTTGGTGTTCAGTTTTGTTTTTTATATATTAAGTAATGGATAAAGTACATCCAGATGGTTGTTATTGCAGAATAAAGCACGGCAAGCTTATCGTTGTATAAGACTGAAGGGGTTTATTCTGCAAAAACAACCGCATGGATGTACTGTAGTACTTAATCCTGCTTATTACATGGCTACTTAACACAAAACGTACAAAATTAGACACAAAATATTGTGTCTTAATATGAAATACTTAAACTAATTTGAAACCCACATGGAATGCTTATTATTATTATTATTATTATTATTATTAACAACAAAAACAAGAACAGCAAATATTATTATTATTATTATTATTATTAGTAGTAGTAGTAGTAGTAGTAGTAGTAGTAGTAGTAGTAGTTGTGGTAGTAGTATAAACAACTCTTAATACTATAGATTAATTTTACATAATAATAATGGCGACGCGCCTCACAGCAAGAAGGTTGCTAGTTTGAGCCTCGGCTGGGTCAGTTGGCATTTCTGTGTGGAGTTTGTATGTTCTCCCCGTGTTCGCGTGGGTTTCCTCCAGGTGCTCCGGTTTCCCCCACAAGTCTTGCGCTACAGGTGAATTGGGTAAGCTAAATTGGCCGTAGTGTGTGTGTGTGTGAATGGGAGTGTATGGGTGTTTCCCAGTGATGGGTTGCAGGTGGAAGGGTATCCGCTGCGTAAAACATATGCTGCACTCTCAGAAATAAAGGTACGCGAGCTGTCACTGGGGTGGTACCTTTTCAAAAGGTACACATTTGTACTTAAAGGGTCCATATTGGTACCTCAAAAGTATATATTAGTACCAATTGTTTTTAAGAGGAACACTTTTGTACTTTTTAGGTACTAGTATGTACCCTTGAGGTATTAATATGGACCTTTTAGGTACAAATTTGTACCTTTTGAAAAGGTACCACCCCAGTGACAGCTCGCGTACCTTTATTTCTGAGAGTGTGGATAAGATGACGGTTCATTCCGCTGTGGCGACCCCAGATTAATAAAGGGCCTAAGATGAAAATAAAATGAATGAATGAATGAATGATGAATTAATAATAATTAATAATAATAATAATAATGAAAAATACAAATTAATGTTATAAATACAATTCATATTAAAATATAAATGTAACATCTATTGAAAAAGATGAAACAGCAGCGATCAAATGAAACTGTGGACGAGTCTGCACTGCAGTGTAAAAGAGCACACCTTGTAATAGAGCACAATAATAATCCACTGTCATGTCGCGCACGTGTGTATGTGTGTGAGCAGGGGAAGTTCAGACCTCTCTAATTCCTGCTGAATGAAATGTCAGCGCGTGGCAGGGGGCTTTTTAACTCTCAGCGGTGGGGATCTTGGTGTGGGGGGCCGCAGGGGGGGTAAAAGGGTCACAGTGTGTCTAGAGTTAGTGTTGGGCTCTTTGTTAGCCGGAGCTGGACTCCTGAAGTCAGTCAAAAGACCCGCACGGGGGGTCGAGAGGCAGAGACCTGCCGAGATCAATATACCGACAGGGGGTCCATCCTCTCACAGACCCTTTCACTTCATCACACACACAAGCTTATCCACGCTGGCTCATACAAACTTAGAGGAAAAATAAATTAATTTGATGTTTTCCTGCCGCGCATATGAATACAGCTTGACTGTTTATTTTAAAGGAGTGTAAAGAAATATTGCTTCTAGAATATGCATACACAGTGAAATGTAATAAAAATGCATTCGCAGTGTATTGTGTAATTCATGATATTTTATAAAAGCATTATATATTCCGTATGTATGTTCTTGGGGTAGCACGGTGGCTCAGTGGTTAGCACTGTCACCTCACAGCAAGAAGGTCGCTGGTTCAAGTCCTAGCTGGGCCAGTTGGCATTTCTGTGTGGAGTTTGCATGTTCTCCCCGTGTTCGCGTGGGTATCCTCCGGCTGCTCCGGTTTCCCCCACAATCCAAAGACATGCGGTATAGGTCAATTGGCTGTAGTGTGTGTGAATGTGAGAGTGTATGGGTGTTTTCCAGTACTGGGTTGCAGATGGAAGGGCATACGCTGTGTAAAACATATGCTGGAATAGTTGGCGGTTCATTCCGCTGTGGCGACCCAGAGACTAAGCTGAAGGAAAATGAATGAATGAATGTATGTTCTTATAGTAAGGGGATAAACATGCATTTCACCTTATTTATGTTATATTAATGTGTATTTAAAAGTCAAATACATATAAATGTCTGAATATGAGTCTTGTATGAAAACCACAGAAAACCACAAATACTGACTATTCTGACAACGTAAATTTGAAATGTTTAGTTGAATACACTATGTTTAATCAAAATAAGAATTGTCAGTGACATCACAGAAAAAAAACGCTGAGGACCCTATAAATAGTAAAAGTCAATGAAGCTAATTTGACCTTTTTATGACAAAACGAGATTAGGTCAGGTTGTAAAATGTCATCTGGTGCAACCTTCTAAACCTGACTTAACCATATATTTGTACAATTGCATATATTACCCTTGAAAAAATATTTAAGCACATATCAGTGGTGTAATGGTGTTTTGTTTTTTTACATGGCATGCACATCTGATTTTTTTCTACCCAAGAAACTATTATAAATACAAAACATACATTAAGCTTCATATGTATATTTGAAACATTTTTTTCTGGACACATTTTGAAATACAGCTATGAAAATTATCAGTTTCTCTGGATTTATAGTTTTATGTTTAAAAAAAACTTGCTTGATTTATTCCTTAAAATTCTGATGGCGTTTCTTCCAAATTTAAAGCAAAAATGTTTGTGTTACTCCATATGAAACAAACAACAACAAAAAAGTAATGTCTTCGGACATTTATATTCATTTTCAGATAACACAATAACAATGCTTTAATAAAGAATAATTAAGAAATTAAAATTTGATGGAATAACCATGCACTGTAAGTAACAAAATAAAAAGTTGACTCAACTTAAAATTGTGCGGTAACTTGCTGCACAGCTGTACTGTAGTGGACTTGATTTGAAGTTGGATCATCTCAAAAAAAGCTGTGCAGCAAGTTGCCTTACAATTTTAAGTTTTGCCATTGTTTTTTGTTTTTTGTTGTTTTCAATCACAACAAATGTGATAATATGCACATGGGCTTTTAATTTTGAATAAGCTTGCTCAGGCACTGCCGATGAACTGTTATGCCAATATAAACTGTTTCGATTGGGCTTGTTTAAAATAAATTATCTTCACTGCTTAATTGAGAAAAAATATAAAGTGGGTCTCAGACTGCATTGAATTTCATTGTTCCATGCCAAGTCTTTAAAATTTGGAAATGTATTTTACCACAGTATTTTCAATGGATGTACTGTGTTTGCCTGCTGCTCCTTATGCATTTAAATGGCCTATCATTTTGTTTTACACTTGAGCAACTAAATGAATGCTTAGGTCTATTTAACTGACTTTATTTTGACTAAATTACATTATTGATGGTGTAAAAGGAAACTTATGAAATAGAAAAGTTGTCACATCAACCTTTCACTGGAGGTTTACTAGGGGCTGAAAAAACCCCAAAACCAAATATGAAGGTTTTACTCAAATTCACACCTACTATATCTACTATATCCAGAGAAACTGAATGATTTTTGTTTCCCTCCATAGCAGTGGAACAATATGTTCGGTGTTGTAAATATATAGCGCATTAAAAATAACTTCAGAATGACACAAGTACATGCTTCATAGACCTTTTTTAAACAAACAGTTGTGCTCAGTGTAATTTCTCATCTGAACAGCTGTGCGTAACCAAGTACGCAGTGAAATTCCATAAGGACCACGCCAATGCATGTGATCCTCTGTACACCACACAAACACACACAAACACACATGTGCGCACATACACAAATGCAAACAAAATCAACTGTGAAACAGGCACCTTTCATTTCAAGCATTTAATTGGAAACACAGATCTCGCACGCACATTTATTAAATCTCTCACACACACACAATACACACCCTGGGGAGCTGCAATACAGCAAAACAGGGTTTTTTCAAGCTGCGTAACTGACCCCTCCATCTGGTGCAAAACAGGCTGTTCGCGTCAGGCACCATTTCCCCTTCCTATTGTACACGAGCCCAGGGCTACTGTAGACTGTGTTATTGGACCATAAGCTTCTAGAGATGGATAATCTATAAAACAGCTCCCCGCTGGCCCCGAGTAACCCTCACACCGGAACTCCACGCACACATTCAAGTTATTCTTTACAGAGATACAATGTGAAATGTACATTTGTACTACATACTACATATGTAGTTCTCTAGGCGCTATTTTATTGTTTTCTTTTTAAGCTAATGTTGTATTGCGTGCAATGAGATTCAGTTTTCATTTAAAATATTGTATGCATATATATTGTATATCACAAAAGTGCTGAAAGTCTGGTTGTTCAGACCACATACTAGGGGTGTGTAAAATTAACAAAAATAAATAAACAAACAAACTAAAATGAATGGATGGATGAATGAATGAATGAATGAATTACTTAATTAATTAGGTTGAGCATATGCCAGTCGTGTAGGGAAATAAACAAGTAAATAAGTCAGTGAGCGAGTGAGTGAATGAATAAATGAATCAGTGAGAGTGAATGAATGACTGACTAAATGAATGAATGGATGAATGAATGAATGAATCTGGTTGTGCATATGCCAGTGGTGTAGGGAAATAAACATGTAAGTAAATAAATAAATCAATAAGCGAGTAAGAGAGTGAATGAACAAATGAATGAGTCAGTGAGCGTGTGAATTAATAAATCAATCAGTAAGAGTGAATGAATGAATGACTGACTAAATAAATGAATACATATAAAAACTAAAATGAATGAATGAAGATGATGACAAGATGGCGCCGACGACGATGGCCGCCTCCGTGTCGTGCTCTGCAGTTGTTTTTGTGTTTTTGTTAGTTTGTCCCGTCTTGAGTCACATTCCTACAATTAGTTTCACCCGAGACGAATTGTTGGACATTCGGACACATACACCACCAAATGTTTTTCCAGACTTGGATTTATGTGATGTTTTGTTGGACATTGTAGTCGGCGGAGCCGCGGTGCTGCTCAAACGCTGTCGGGCGCGCAGACGAGGGAAGCGAGCAGGCGCGCTTGTGAAACTCAGACAGCGTGGGTTTCGAACTGCGTTGCCTAGCATCCACCTGGCGAATCTCCGCTCTCTACCCAACAAAATAGACGAACTCATTCTGCTCTTTCAGATAAACAGGGAATTTTTGCATTCTGCTGCTCTGTGTTTCCCGGAAACCTGGCTGAACGACGCCATACCGGACAACGCGCTTCATCTACTGTTCAGAGCGGATAGCGACGGAGAATCAACGTGGAAATCGCGGGGTGGTGGGACAAAATGGGACATTTTACATCAATGAAAGGTGGTGTACAGATGTAACAGTTTTAAAGAAGATGTGCTGTCCCGACCTAGAAGCACTGTTTATTAACTGTAAGCCTTTCTACTCGCCGCGTGAGTTCTGCTCGTTCATTCTCGTCAGTGTTTACATTCCTCCGCACGTGCACGCGTGCCTGGCGATACAGAAACTAGCTGATCAGATCACGGTGATAGAGCAACAACACCCGGACTCCGTTTTAATAATTCTCAGGGATTTTAAAAAAGCAAAACTATCCCACGAACTGCCAAAATATAGACAGCATGTTACATGTCCCACAAGAGACAGTAACATATTGGATCACTGCTATACCACAATAAAGGATGCATACCGCTCTGTCCAACGAGCAGCTTTGGGGCACTCTGACCATTGTTTGATTCATCTCATACCAAGCTACAGGCAGAAACTGAAAACAGCCAAACTTGTATTAAGATCTGTGAAAAGATGGACTACCGAAACAGAGCGGGATCTACAAGCCTGTTTCGACCTCACTGACTGGAGTGTTTTTGAAGCTGCTGCGAACGATCTGGACGAGCTTACAGAGACTGTAACATCTTATATCAGTTTCTGTGAAGACATGTGCATTCCTACCAGGACTCAACTCACATACAACAATGACAAGCCGTGGTTCACTGTAAAACTCAGCTACGTCAGGCCAAGGAGGTTGCTTACAGGAATGGGGAGAGGGCCTTGTATAAGCAGGCCAAATACACACTGGAAAAGGAGATCAGAGTGGCAAAAAGGAACTATTCTGAGAAACTAAGGAGTCAGTTCTCTTCCAGCGACTCAGCATCCATGTGGAAAAGTTTGAAAAATATCACAAACTACAAGAAACCATCCCCCAGCACTGTAGACAACGAACGACTTGCAAACGACCTGAATGAGTTTTACTGCAGGTTTGAGAAAACACCCCACACCCACTCTGAACTGCTCTTCACACCACCATTAACACCTCCACTACCCCCCGTCTCCCCCACACCTGCACTTCAGTTCAGTGAAGATGATGTGCGCCAGGTTTTCCAAAAACAGAAGAGGAAAAAAGCACCAGGCCCGGATTTTGTAACACCAGCCTGTCTAAAATCCTGTGCTGACCAACAGGCCCCCATCTTCACCCTGATCTTCAACAGATCACTGGAGCTGTGTGAAGTGCCCTCCTGCTTCAAACGCTCCACCATCATCCCCATCCCAAAGAAACCCAAACTTACAAGACTAAATGACTACAGACCGGTGGAACTAACATCTGTGGTCATAAAGTCTTTTGAAAAATTGGTGCTGGCCCACCTGAAGGACATCACTGAACCCTCACTGGACTCTCTTCAGTTTGCCTACAGAGCAAACAGGTCTGTGGATGATGCAGTCAATATGGGAGTGCATTATGTTCTGCAACACCTAGACAGACCAGGGACCTATGTGAGGATCTTGTTTGTTGACTTCAGCTCGGCTTTCAACACTATCATCCCAAAACTTCCCCTTCCCAAATTAACTCAGCTCTCCGTGCCCAACTCTGTCTGTCAGTGGATCAACAGCTTCCTAACGGACAGGCAGCAGCTGGTGAAGCTGGGAAAATTCTCATCCAGTACCCGCACAATCAGCACTGGCGCCCCCCAGGGGTGTGTCCTCTCCCCTCTGCTCTTCTCCCTGTACACAAATGACTGCACCTCAAAGGACGCCTCTGTCAAGCTCCTGAAGTTTGCAGACGACACCACACTTATCGGCCTCATTCAGGACGGTGACGAGTCTGCTTACAGACAGGAGGTTAAGGAGCTGGCTGTCTGGTGCAGTCACAACAACCTGGAGCTGAACACGCTCAAAACAGTGGAGATGATAGTGGACTTCAGGAGAAACCCCCCTGCTCTGCCCCCACTGAGCATCATGGACAGCATTGTGGCAGCAGTGGAGTCATTCAGGTTCCTGGGCACCACCATCTCTCAGGATCTGAAGTGGGACACTCACATTGACTCCATTGTCAAAAAAGCTCAACAGAGGTTGTACTTCCTTCGACAGCTGAGGAAGTTCAACCTTCCAAAGCAGCTGCTGAAACAGTTCTACACTTCCATCATTGAATCAGTCCTCTGCACTTCAATAACTGTCTGGTTTAGATCAGCTACGAAATCTGACCTCCAAAGACTATGTCGAATAGTTTGGACTGTTGAGCGAATCACTGGTACAATTCCCCCTACTCTCCAAGAACTGTACTTATCCAGAGCAAGCAGAAGGGCTGCCAAAATCACTCTGGACCCCTCACACTCAGCACACTGCTTCTTTGAACTTTTACCTTCTGGTCGACGCTACAGAGCAACAGAACAGCCCGACACAGAAACAGTTTCTTCCCTCAGGCAATCCATCTTATGAACACTTGAATGATAGTAATTATGGAACAAACATCACTACTTGCTATACACTTTTTATACACATAAACACTTATTTAACAACATATTTTTACATGCTAATTTGCACATAACAGCTGCCATATAACGTTGCATATAGTAATATTCCTGTACATACACTTGTCAATTTGTATATTTGCATTCACTATTACTTTTATTTTTAAAATATATTTATTATCTGTTTTTTGTCCTGTCTCTGTAATTCTGTTGCACTTTAGAAGCTCTGTCACGAAAACAAATTCCTCGTATGTGTGAACATACCTGGCAATAAAGCTCTTTCTGATTCTGATTCTGAATTAATCTGATTGATCAATATACTAGTGGTTTGGGAAATATAAATACACCAGAATAAATAAATCAGTGAGCAAGTGAATGAATAAATGAATGAATGAATGAATGAATGAATGAATGAATGAATGAGCGAACAAACAAATTGATGAATCAGTAAGTGAGTGAGTGAATGAATAAATGAATCAGTGAATTAATTAATTAATTAATCTGGTTGAGCATGCCAGTGGTGTAGGGAAATAAACATGTAAGTAAATAAATAAATCATTGAGTGAGTGAATGAATAAATGAATCAGTGAGAGTAAATGAATGAATGGCTGACTAAATGAATGAATGAATGAATGTATGAATGAATGAATAAATGAATAATCTGGTTGAGCATGCCAGTGGTGTAGGGAAATAAACATGTAAGT
>CAIGQV010000785.1:2032166-2059093 GCA_903798115.1 Danio jaintianensis | reverse complement strand
TTATTATTATTATTATTATTATTATTATTATTATTATTATTATTATTTTAAAGTGTCCAAAACATGGCCTGAATGCCTTTTTCTTTTGGAAAATAAGTTGGGGTAGCAGCTCTTTTACATTTAAAGAGAGACACAAAAAAGTTGGAGTTTAAAGCAAAACAAACAAACAAACAAACAAACAAACAAACAAATAAATAAATAAACTGTGAGGTGTTTTGAGTTTGAGCTTCACTTTAAGCAATAATTACACAATTATTGTTCTATGTCTAAAATGTTTAACATTAAACAATTGGAATTTGAAAAACAATAATAAAATGGAATGAATAACAACAATACTAATAACAATAATAATAATAATAATAATAATAATAATAATAATAATAATAATACAATTTTAAACTTACTCTGTATGCTCATATGTAAGTATTTATTTGTTGGTTTGTCCAGCCTGATCTCACGAGGAAACGTAACTATTTTACGTCTTGTCAGTTAAGTTGCTAATTCATACAAATTCGAGTTCAGTCGTACGATTTTAAAAAGAAGGCGTAGCACCCAACCCCGCCCCTAAATCCAACTGTCATTGGGGATGAGAAAATCATACTAAATTGTACGAATGAGATCGTACAAATTCATACGAATTAGCCACTAAATCAAAAAGTTCCGAATTGCCATGACATTGTGTTGGTTTGTCAAGTTCCTCATAAAACTGTTGTTAAATTTAATTAAATTTGGGGGAAAATAAATAACAGACAATACATCAGGCCATTTACATATACACCCAACATGGCTGCAGGTGACCAACATTAGCTTTTACAGTTTGTATCATGCTAACAGAAAACAACAATGCAATGACTAGGTCACAAATAAAATTATTTGATTGTATAAGGAACCATATGTTCATATAACAACAACACGTCCAATGTGAGGAAGAATATAAATGTAAAAAAGACATAATATGACAGCATAATGTTAGCAATTCACAGCTAAGTTCAACTAACACTGACTCTGCTAATTCCAACTACCAATGAGTCAGTCACAAAAATATTGCTTTCATAAGAAAAATGCTAAAACCAACAAGTCAAATCTGCTGTTGAGAAGCTGAATCATATGTGCAAGGTAGCTAATTACCTGCTAAGTTCAATGCGCAACAGTGAACATTAAATAGCCTAGCCTAGCATGAAATACATCAATCACTACTCATTTCCACCATGTAAACCAGGAAGAAAATATAGGGGGTGTTGGATAAACAAGCAGAAAGCTGAGAGAACAGCCCCATGTTGAGATTTCAGTCGAGTGGGAAAAAAAAAGATCTCCTGTCCATGGCAAACAGGTGTGGGTAGGAGGGAAAAAATGGAAACGTCTTGATTTTCACACTGCTAATTTCATTCAGATCAGCCAATCTTGCCACCCAAGCTTTTCGCCACTTCTCTCCGAACGTGCTAATTATGAACTCTCGCTGACGTGAGCAAGGTTTAAAGGCTAATTAGCATAAAATTCTACATGTTGTATTTTTACCTTCCCAATCAACACCCTCACACAGACATGCTTTTTTTTAGAAGTGTGAGGGAGAAAGAAACAGAAAGAATGCTTTGATGCAATTAAAATGCGATTGAACATGCAAAACAGAGTACGGGCGATGAGTATTGTGGATACTCTGCTGAAATCTACTACTACTATTTGTGGCAGTTTCTTGTTCATTGTGAATTCAGCACAGTGTCAGAAAACCAGTCATGCAATAAAACTGTAAAAAAAATAAAAAAAAAGAAGAAACCCAGAAATCAGCTGGAAGCCCAACTTAAATTGACTCAAATATGGCTTTTCCATTTTGATTGGATTCCAGTTCCCAAGCTCTTGACTGGATTTGACTCTTCATTTGTTTCTTGATACAATTTGTATTACAACTTTTAATACTAATACTTATGTTTAAGTTGCAGTTAAAGAAATGGAATACAGAAGTGTCAATATTCATTTTACAAGCTAAATTCAACTGCTTTCTTGTCTTGTCTGTTTTATAAATGTGTTTGTTTGCTTGCATATTGATTGAATGATTAATGCCACTGTTATTTCTCTGTATTATTTTACTGTTTTCGCTTGCATATTGATATGTATTGGTCACTTCGTCTGATCGTTGTTTATGTGCTTGAATGAAGTGAGTGTGATACAGTGATGTTCTGTTGCTTTTATAGTATAATTTGTAGGTATAGTATACATTTCTTGGTGGATTGTTTTGTTTGTTTATTTTTTAGAAATACAGTAAATTTCTAACGTAAAACTAAATAATTACTGTAATTTTGTAATGAACACTCTCGGGATTTAGTATGGTAATGAATATTTATATGGCAATGTTGATGTATTTGGTCTTGGCGGTATAGATCTGCTACACTGCTGCTGCTGCTTTGATTATTATGGCAGAGCAAGTACCGAGACCTGCTACTGCCAGTATATACACAGACATGCCGTCTGAGAAAATAACACGTTGCTGCTGCAAACATAATATATGTAACCCCCGTAGCAGATCTAACACAGGTGGAGGAGGATCTCCGAAAACGCACTGCAGATAACAGCATAAAACAACGTGAAGCATTTAAACTGATGAGGAGCAGGCTCATTGGCTGCCAAGGTGGCAACAACCAATCTCCTGCGTCATGTAGTTAATGACGCAGGAGCAGATTAGGTGACCTATCAGCCTGCGCACACATAGAGTTTCATGGCAGATTTTTCACAACTAACTAATTTTTTACTGTAAAACTACAACACAGTTGTAATTGTTAATTTACAGTGTGCTTGTAAATTTTGCCAGTAATACTGTAAAATTGACAAGCGCACTGCAATTTTTTACAGTGTAGGCAAGTTAGGATAATGAAAGACATGAAAGACAATTTTCATAACTATTAACATAAATAGGTGTATATACAGAGCTAGTGTTTTTTACCCTACCGATAAACTTCAGGTGAACGGTTAATGTGACTTTTTTCAATTTTGTACAGTTCCTTTTACAGTATTGATGCTGTAAATGTAATTAAAATATAGTTAAATGTATTTAAGCATTCATTTAGTTGTTCAAGTGTAAAACGAGATAAAAAGCTGCCTACATGCACACGCGCCATCAGGATCAGCAGGCTAGTGCAGAAACTCCATTGAAAATACTGGAGTAAAATTAATTTCCACATTTTAAAGACATGGAGGGGAAAATTTGAATTTAATGCAGTGCTTTTTGTACATTCTGAGATCCACTTTATATTATATATCAATCAGGCAGTGAAACAGACCTTAAACACAGCGATTTTGTAATGGCATACAGTTCACCGGAAGCACTTTAACTGGGTTACTGAAAATTAACAGTCCTTCTGCATATACCCTATTGTATCATAAATATTTTTATTTTATTTTTTTTGGTTAGTTTGATATTAAATTTATTTTATCTACCTTTTTTTCTCATGGATTTTGTATCACCATAGTCCTTAAATCTATGTGATAAAATAAAATTGTATTTGAATTTGTTCCCCTCACCTCCACCTCTCAAGCCACAGTTACACACTTGTATATACTGTACACGCACACATACACACTTCTTTTTCAATTCCTATACCCAAGCATCAGTTATGAGCCAAAACTGTGATTTTAATGTGACTGCTGAAATATGTTGTCCTTTAGTATTATGCTCTAAATTCCCAAAGGGTCAAATGGGTGGACTGGAGGAGGTTGCCATATTGGGTGCCACCTGGTAGTGCTGGGGGGCTGTGGGTTATGCCATAGCCTGGCAGGGAGATCCACAGATGGGTTGAGCTTCAGGGTAAGTGAGGATAGCATAGAGAAACTGTACTAAAGGAGGTCTGTGTTCTTGAGACATGCTTTGGGGTGGGTTTAAAGGCTGTGGGGAAAACACCATATGCTTCTGCTGACCTTTATCAATGTTAATGCATTACATGTGTGGCTTTGGTTGTGTTTTTACTTACCTGCTTATGTTAAGTTGAATCAAATTGTTATGAAATTACTGTCATTTAATAAAAAAAAATGAACTTAGAGAATTGGAAAATAATGTGATTGTATCCAAGAAGTGTGTTGTGCGCTTGTGTTTGACAAACAAAAACGCAACATTTAAAATTACAACACTTACCTCCATTTCCTGTGACTTCCTAACAATGCATCTCAGACTGTCTGGGGATAATTATGTGATCCATAATTGTTCAACTCCATTGGGAATCTGAAGGAAAATATATTTGGCTATTGTTATTATTTTGTATTTTAATGGCAGTAAAAGGAAACTGTAACAGCGCTGTGGAGTGAAATTTGATTAGGCGATAGAGATTAAGTATGAATGGGAAGAAGAAAAAAAATGTTTGCTATACCTTTTCTTAAAACCTTGTTAATATGGGTGCATCTGTACACTATAACAATGTCTGGTTTAACTGTTTGCTTTGGCTTAATAATTTAAAGTCTTTTCATTATTTTTTAAGATAATATTTTCATAGTTTCATAAAATCCCTGTACTAAATAATAAAAAAAATTACAATTTTGATTTACTTCATTTCCTATCATTCTATTTAATGATACTACTGCTACTGCTACTACTAGTAATAATAATAATAATAAAAATAATAATAATAATAATAGGTGGCACGGTGGCTCAGTGGTTACTGTCGCCTCACAGCAAGAAGGTCGCTGGTTCGAGTCCCAGCTGGGCCAGTTCGGGTTTCCTCCGGGTGCTCCGGTTTTCCCCACAGTCCAAAGACATGCGCTATAGGTGAATTAGGTAAACTAAATTGACCGTAGTGTATGTGTGAGTGTGCGCGTGTGTGTGTGTATGTGTGTGTGAGAATGCAAGGGTGTATGGGTGTTTTCCAGTACTGGGTTGCGGCTGGAAGGGAATCCACTACATAAAACATATGCTGGAATAGTTGGCGGTTCATTCTGCTGTGGTGACCTCTGATAAATCAGACACTAAGCCGAAGGAAAATGAATGAATGAATAATAATAATAATAATAATAATAAGAACAATAATAATAATAATAATAATAATAATAATAAAAAAGTGGCAAGTATACCCATTGTAAATTGAGATATTAGCCAGTTTCTCAGTGAATGTACATTTATTCCTGAATTTTAACAACAGTGAAAGAGTTTACTTGCTGTTTAGTTTTTATAATAAAAGATTTATTAAACAATTATACTCAGTTCAACTGAGATGTTGAAAAAATGATTACACCCCACAACAAATTCCAAAAATAAATCTATATTTTTTTTAGTTAGAGGGTGTAACAGACTGAGCGTGATGACAGAAGTGAGGATCTAAATGAAGTTTATTATAAACCGAATGATCAAGCATGGTCAAATCAGGGACAAACAACAATGTCTGAGTAAATCCATAAAGTAGAGTAGCCTGTGAAACATGCAAAGGTCTGGGCAGGCGGCAAACAATCAATAATCCAAATACAGTCCAGAAGTGAAAACCTAAACAAGGGTACCAAAAACAAGAAAAAAAAAAAACAATAGGAATTGTCTTAGGTCATGTCCACATAATGCAATGCATGATGGTGTGTGAAGTCCGAGTAAATGACTGATGGAGTATTGACCTTATTCTTCACGTACGAGCGGGCGCAGTCGTTGGAATTTTTTGGGCTCGAGACTTCCGGTCCCATTCACTTCCATTCATTTTGTAGACGTTAAAAACCGCTCGTTATGCTGCTTGATGTTGCAAACTGATGTTTTCTTATTATATTATTCTACTTTGTCTGTACAGTCATGAACACACTTGTTTGTAGCGCAAGTAGTTTGACCGTTTTCTGCCATTAATAATTCCTAGTCCTATAGGCAACTGAATCGCAAAAACGAGCGCACTTACGCATTGTAGAATAAGGTCAATACAGGGGGCTAGTTATCGTCCTGAAGGCATCAATAGAGTAACACTATAATTTACATAACAATTCACACTATTAGCTACAGGCTTACTGCCAGCCTATTATTAATATATTAACTGTTTATTAGTACTTATCATATTATACATCCCTAACCAATACCTAAACCCAACTGCTACCTTAATAACTATTAGTTAGTGGTTTGCTAATAGCGTGTATTGTACCTTAAAATGAAGTGTGACCATCAATAATTGTGTCCTAAATCTCAAAGATGGATTGTGATCTTCTTCCCGTCTACACAAATACTACCCCCCTGCCATCCGTCTTCAGCCTCCTGCATGCTCAGATTATCCAGACCCCCATGACAGAGTCCATGACCCCTAAGAGACACATTATACCAAATCCGGCTGTCCATCCACACACCGACTGGAAATGACATCTCATTCCAACCTGCATCTTAAAAAAAAACAACACGATATTGGTAATAAAAAATAAAATAACTGACATTGCGATATGAATTTAATTACACATGGTGATTTAAACAACATTATTTGGAAATAATTAATCATTTTACATTGATTGTGATAATTTAGTAGGTAGTGCATCTGCATAAAATATAACAGTTACACTATTTTTAGGTGAAGTAGTGACGGTGTAACCATTCATAACAATATATATCATGATATAGGACCATTTCTGAAAATTCAATCTAGATTATATATAGCCTATATATTGAACGCACAATTTTTTAAAAAATTATAAAGTATATACTCAGAATTGTACTTATTCGTATCGCACTTAAAACTTCCTATAAAAGTTATAAAACTTTATATGAAACTAAAGGGGCAAATCTCTTTTTTTTTTCAAAAACTAATGACTACAGGCCCTACATAAAATACTGCTAAATAAAATGCAAAATGTCAACATTGCACTTTCAAGATTGCAACTTCCTAACTATGCTGCTGTTCATGCTTCTGTCTTCATCCCCGTAATGGTGTGTAATATTGCACATATCAATTATGAAACAGTATTACCATAAACAATCTATTTTGAGGCATCCACAAAACAGTTAACACTTTACAATAAGGGTGTATTAGTTAATGTTAGTTAATGCATTAGTTAACACGAATCAACGATGAACAACACATACGTTAAGCATTAATGTTAATGTTGCTTAATTACCTAATGTGTTAATGTTAACTAAACATATATCATGTGTTAATTAGTTAATGCATCAGTTAACATGAACAAATAATGAATAAATGTTAGTAATGCGTTAGATAATGCTAAAATAGTGTACACTTTACAATAAGCTTCCTAACTACCTTAACAGATGCTTTGGTGGTGATAAATAATGCTAATATGCCCACAAACATGATTAAATGCAAGTTGAAGCAGAGGTTTCCACTTTAATACAAAAAAAACAGGCATGCTATTCATGTTTGATGCTCACATTTGTGTAACTAATTCATTAACTGGTGTACTAACTATACAGTTTGTTCAGTTAACATAACAAAGACTAGGTAATGCTTAACATATGCATTGTTCACTGTTAATTAATGTTAACTAATGCATTTCAATAACACAACTTTACTGTAAAGTGTTCCAAAAAAAACAACAACACATTTACTAAAGGGAAAATAATCAATAAATAAATGAATACATAGCCAAATAAACTCATCAAATAGGCATTTAAACCCTTTTATATGGGTTTAATATATGTGTGACCTCTCTTCTCACACTACGCTTAAAACAAGCCTGGAAACCAGGTGAAAACATCTGCCAGCTCTCTGGAGGCAAGTCTGCCGCTGGTGTATCAAAGGTAGAAACAGAAAGCGAGGTGCGCGCCATCATGTGTAGGTGGTTAACACTGATGTCTGAACAGTTTGGCGGTCACAAGGGGCTGGGATACAGCGATGACTGAAGCCCCTGCCAAGCCAATTAGCACGTCTGCATTTAAATAGAACGTGTTAGAACCACCCCCACTAATGATGTCATCGCTCTAGGATCTCCACGGAGATTGGAGCGCGGCCGACCCTGAATAGAGCCAAATCTACGCTCGTCTCTATGTCGCACACACACTTACACACGCCATGTGCCATTACCCTGAGAGAACGTACCATCTGCGGACCGAGAAAAGCATTGTACTTTACGCAGTTATCCATGCTAATTCACAAAACAAACTGATATGCTTTGAAAAAGACCTTCCTCTAACTGTATTCTCTATTGCATTATTTTTTCCCTCTCTCTTTTATATATTTCTTTTTCTCTGAAAAGTGTTTTTAAAAAGAGTGTTGGATTGTTCTGTAGTGGGCATATGGAGAGAGAAGAACCATTCCCTCCAGAGGCCACGGATCTGTGAAAAGGGCCCCAAACACTGTTCTGGGACCAGTATGCGGAACAGATCTCGCTTATAATGCCCCAGATGCTCTTCTCAGATCAGTTTGGCTGTGAGATGGTGCCAAGGAAGAACCCTCAAAGCATTCACACACTTCCACGTTAACAGAGAGAAAGTAAATCTATGATAAAGAAGAATAATGAAGGCATACATGCAGCATGAACGGACATATTTAGTGAGAAAAAAATTGCTTCCCTATATGTGGAATTTAAATAGTAGTATACAAATTAGTTATTCATGTTAATGTTTAATAATACAATACGTTGAATCTAAACGGTTGAGTTTAAAATTGCAAGACTGTGAATATACATTTAGTTAAAGTGTGAAATGTATGTCAATAACAAGCTCTATCGATTTAAGCTGTGGAAAGCAGGACAACTAGATTATAACTAGCTACTTCTACTGTATGAACATTTGGAAGTGATACTATAAAAGGCTATTCAAAAGATTTGAAGCATTTTTGTTAAAGCATTATATTTTCTGATGGCATATTTTATATTGTATGATTTCTTTAATGGTCCAATCTGAATATGTATTTTCTTTTTTTTTCCCCAAATATATTCTAAATATTTTCACTGTATTACATATCTGTTACATATTACAGTTCATCATCTTCTCATCATGGAAAAAAAGAACATCCTAAATTATAAATGCATCTATGTAGGTTATTGGACAAAGGCCTGATGTTTACGATGAATAATTAATATCAAAATGGGTCTAAAGTATTATTTGAAAACGATTTATTCCACTTATGTATCTGTTCACCCAATATATACTAACTGTATAAAGTTATGGTCAACTGAGATCAATAAAACACTACACGTCATCTGTTTACAAGCTGTTTTGTATTGGTAAGTTGTTCTGTATTTCAACGTAACTTCAGATGTTCATTCATGTTTAGTTCCTGCATAAACTTGTAATAAAATAAAATAAAATAAAATAAAATATGTACATAAGGCTGTGTGAATATGAATAATACAAAAATACATAAACAAAAGATGATTACTAAGCATGCACTCTTCACTGCCTACAGTGATCTAGTCATGTCACCTTAAAGAGTGCTTAATTAATGTTTATTGTTTGAATTAATATAACTGATATCATTTCAAGGGTGAGGCTTTGTTTCAAATGATTCATGGAGGAGGCATGATACAAACAATGAAATGATTCAACCAGCCCTAAAACACACACACACACGCACACACATACACGCACATGCACACGCACACGTACATGTACACGCACACACCTCTGGCTGGTCTGAGAATTTCACAAACATGGGTGAAAAAGAGAAAAATCCAACAGTTCCTTAAATTTTGAATATCCAGCAGTAGGGGTGTGACAAGATCTCGTATGGCGAGATCTCGCGAGATTAAATGAGAGTGAGGGTGAAATTAGCATTGAAGATTGGAGGCAGGATTGGATTTGATATGCAAATCAAGTGCTTTGCACACACCTGGCAACCCAGGCAGGCCTCGGAGTTGCGCTTGTCACTCGGTTGGGCGGGCGGGTGTGACGTAACCGATTTTTTCACCAGAGTTCAGCGGGTGTCGCGTCCAACATAGGCTACAACTGCAGCCTAACACATTATGGTTCATATCCATGCAATGTAATAGCACTTCAGATATGATGGAAGTCATAATCGTCGTAAAAACAAATGGAATTAAGGCGTGGAGTATTCCTATTTTAGCCGCGTTATTGAAGTGCATATATGTAAACACTGTAGTCAAACTAACACCTTGAAGGACTTTTAGTTGCATTTGCGACAGGACATACACACCTAGCGAGTCAGTAAAGCACCACAGACACACACATCTCTAAGCGCGCGTAAACAAACACACACACTCACTGAATGATCTCCTGGAGACTCATCGTCACATCATCATCATGGAACGCATGTTTATGCTGTCAGGGAAAAGCTACGTTTTTCATTCGCGTGCGGTATCAAACTCCATTAAAACAACTCTCTCAGTCCTTACTTCACATTTGCATGATCACATCCAGTAGTTCAGAGTGAGTTACGGGGGCATGAATGAAATCTTGCTAAATGAAAGTGAAGCTGATTTATTAAATAAAAAATTTAATACAAAAAATTACTTTTTTTTTTTTAAGTTCAGTGTGTGAAAAGAAGTTTGATTTCTCATGTGAAATTGTCAGTAAAGTTTATAGCTAAATATTTAGCAGTGTTTGCGTGTCCTTTATAACATAGAATTCATTTAAATAGAAATAAAATACTATTCATTACAATGTTTTTAAAAAGCACCTAAATTGTTTTTTCTATTTTATGATTTTTTTTCTAGTTCAATAAAAATCTATTTACCGTTCATATATTAGCAAATATTTTGCTAATATTTAAAATTATATATAAAAAGATTATTTTCCATTCACATAGGCTATTAGCAAAATATTTAACAGTGTTTGCATGTCCTTTACTGCGTATAATTCATTAAAAGTAAAATAACATTCATTACAAGTTGATTTTAAAAAAAAGCACCTAAATAGTTTTGCGATTTGTGATTTTTTTTTTCAGTTGAATAAAATTCATATATTTCATCATTGAGGATTTCTTAAAAATAGCGTCTAAGTCTTGTCCTGTCTCATTCTCGTGAACCCAATCTCGTATCTCGTCTCGTGGAGTAGGCATCACGTCACAACCCTATCCAGCAGTTCTACGGATGAAAATGAAGCATCTCTGAAGCATCTCTGAACTCACAACACATCAAACCTTGAAGCAGATGAGCTACAACAGCACACCAGTGCCACTCCTGTCAGATTTACAACAGCAAGTAGAGTCTAAAATTTGCACAAAGTCAAAAAAATAACCAAGAAAGACTGAAAAATGTTTGTCTGATTTGGTATTAACACAGCCCTGTCTCATTGCCTCAGCCTACATTTTTGCGAAATGTATAATATGTTGCATGTTTCAGGTGACAAATCCACTAAGGACGCTGTCTTTGTGCAAATCTAAAAATATGTTACTTGTGGTACATTCTGTTGTTCGTTTTAGATACACATCCGTGAGAAGATGGGGCTTGTCATACAGATCACCTGACTTAAACCCAACTAATAGTGTTTTTAAAAGCAAACGTAAGAGAAACGTGCACACCGGTCACATATTTTTACCTTGATTTTAAATTGCTTTAATTGCTTTTTTGCTGTTTTGTGGTATTTATTTGTTGTTGTGCAAAGAACTGCTCAAAATTATCCTCTATTCATCAATGATATATCCCTGTAAATATCATTAGTGTGAAAAGGAACAAAAGTTACACATCAAACGTATGTGTATGTATGATTTTGTGGTTTCACAAAAATTTAAGCTGAAACACATGAAGCTCCAAAACACCTTTTCGTGCCAAAAAGACTGAAAATGACTCGTTTATCATTTATATTATTTGTTTATCTATATCATCTCCTAATCATTAAGGCACCGGGGTGTACATTTACTACAGAGAGTATGACATTTTCAGTGTTTAGAGTCAGCAGCGCAACACACAAGGGTCATATTGTCTGTAGTAAATGCGCATCCTGATCAGGTAAGGAAGCCATTGGGGGAAAAAAACATGTTTGGCACACAAAAGTGTTCTTGGAGCTTTGTATGATCACATAGAATGTGGGACCTTTGCAGTCAGAAAGCTCTCAGATTTTATCTAAAACATCTTTATTTGTATTCCGAAAACACAGGTCTCAGGGGAGTAATTAATAACAGAATTTTCATTTTTTTTCATTTTTTCATGCCATAGTTTACCTGAGTATTGTTTCTGACCATGCCCATTCCTTTATGATCATGTTTGCTTGAGATGCCTACTTCCAGTGGGATAATGCATCATGTCACAAAGCTCAGATAATCTTAAACTGGTTTCCTGTACATGACAGTGAGTTCACCACACACAAACAACCTCCAAAGTCACCATATCTCAATCCAATTGAATCTGAAAAATCAGAGATTCATATCATGGATGTGCAGCTGACAAATCAGCAGCAACTTCATAATCTTATCATGTCAATATGACCAGAATGTCTGAGATTTTTCATGTTCACATATAATTATGCATATGTGTCTTACACACCCAAATCCCAAAGCCTCCACCTTCGCTTGTGTTTTCAAATTGTGTACATAAGCTGTATGGGGAACAGTTTCTTTATCACCGTGGAATGTGTCCATCAGTCATGCACAGCGACATTAATCGACTAATTCTGCGGTTGCATAGGACAATGCACTTCAGTAGAAAGGTAGGGAATGCAGCCATTTCTTATTATCTGCAAAATAAGCCAAAATAAAATGAAAGCATAATTCTCTTGAACACATTTGACATCAGCTCTCACACTGTCACCTTTCATAGGAATATTAAAAAATATGGGAGAAATACAGGAAAATTTGACTGGATGACAGCAGGATAGAATGATAACATATGCAAGAATATCTAGAAAAAAATATTAGGGTTGACAGCTATGCTTATCAGGTGATTAAAGCACACCCATAGAGGTATAGTGCTCAAGTTTCTATGCTTCAGGTCAAACTGCATGACAAAACAGCACTGATAAAAATGCTTTCTTAAATTGCCACTGCATCAGGAACAGTAAAATACTGTGTGACCTCAGATGGCAAAGCATTTACAAAGTAACTCCTGGGTGAGCAATAGATGTGTAAATAACTCTGTCACACACTTGCAGTTACTCATGCGTTTATGTTTTTGTATTATTATTTTTAGTTTTTTGTCAAGTTGAGAGAGGTGAACCGTTGAATCTTAGGGTTGCTTCAGTATGGTTGAGGCTTTCTCCACAGTTACCATGGTGAGGTGGACATGACTGGACGTTTTGACCCATCTCTGAGTTCATTGAGCACTAGGGGCCATAACAGACACTCCGAAATATCATCTGCTCCATAGAGCGTAACATTCCGAATCTGTGTGAATGCTTGAATGTTTAAGGTGATATGTATTTTTTTTAAATGTATTTTTATTAATTATCTCAGTGTATTTGCTGACTTGAAGCTTTGCCGTACATATTTTCAAATGGTTGCTAATGCAAATGTCTAATCAGCCAATCGCATATCGCATTTACTGTAGGCATGTAAAAATGGTCAAGAAAGATGACCTACCGAAGCTCAAATCAAGCATCGGAATAATGAAGAAAGGTCATTTAGGTGATTTTGAATGTGGCATTGATTGCTGGTGACAGACAGACAGGTCTGAGTATTTATGCAACTGCAGATGTTCAGGGATTTTTATGCAACGTCATATGTATGGTTTACAGAGAATGATTAAATAATTTTTGATTTAGTGGCTAATTTGTATTAATTTGCATAATCTCACTCATATATTTTAACATGATCTGCTTATCCCCCAATGAGGGATAGGTTTAGAGTCGTGCCTCCTTTTAAAACAACCCAGGCTCATCATGGATACGTACCCCTGTATACATTTCTGGAGAGTGCAAAATACGTCCCAGGTGCGAATCCACCAGAGGCCGCTGTGTATGCATTTTCAGATTTCAGATGCTTTCTGGAACTGTTCTTTGCCTGACTCAAACCCCGTCGTCACGGTCAACTCTGCTCCGCCTCCCAAGTACGCCGACGTATGCGGCGAGACACTGGCCAAACTAGTAAAAGCGGAAAAGCTGCCCACACAGAGGCAAGCAGTCAGCTGGTAGCGCAAAACGTAACAGAAACAGTCAGCGGCGTCATACCACCCCATAGCATTTGTTTTAAAGACGAAATGCAGCCATACGTACCTCTGGCTACATAATTCGCACTCTCAAGAAATGTAGACGGGGGTACGTTTTCACAATGAGCCTGTGTTCTTTTGAAATGTATTCAAAATGAAATTGTATGAATTTCTACGAATTAGCCAATTTTCGGACAATACGCGAAAGAGTTATCTTTTCTCATAAGACCGGGCTCGATATTTCTAGATAGATATTTTTTGCGTGCATGTGTGTACAGTTTTTGGTGGTTTCAAAGGACAAACATTTGTACTGTATAATGACAGGGGTATGACGTAGGTACTACAACAGGTGGTTTATGAGGACATTCCTTTTGCCCTTGTAATTCAAATTGTTAAAAACATACCTAATGGCTTAACTTCAGTTTTCATAAAAATACTATTTCAACTTATTTTAACTTGAACATTCTAATCTAATGACTATATATTTAATCAAAATGTAAGATTAGCATTTTGTATTTCAATGTTTTCAATTAAAATTGATATTTACACAATATTTATAATCAGTTTTACTTTTAGAAGACATGGTAACAACAAAAAAAATATATAATTATCTACATTTTTCATCAATTGTTGCAATCATTTTTTTGCAGACATTCACTCTAAGGATGTTAACAATGACATATAATCCTTTTGCACCAGACATCATTGCACAGATGACATTGACAGAGTAAAAGTTGCATTTACCCAGTACATCGTGTTAAGGTTGTAAAGTACATAGGCATATTATATCTCAGAGCTACAAATGGAAATGAGGTTATAAAATCCGTCGGGTTATGGGTGACAGAAGTGCACCACAACACAAACGATTACACAACCAAGAAGGGCGATAAAGAAGAGTAAACAAGCTCCATTATGCCTGTTCTGGCAAGGGGAGTCTGAGTGGAATCTGACTCATTGGTCTGCGTGGGTGACTCAGACCCAGCTGAAACCTCCTGATACCTTCACCAGAAGAGAAAAAGAGGATCTGATATGGAAACCGCATGCCCTCTTCTTTACTCCAGGGGGTTTTCACATAGACTTAAGAAATAATAACAGAAGACTGCAGGGCAAACACCATAGAAGATGTCTTTTAGGACATGTTTAGAGGGCTACTTCTGACAAACCAATTCCTTTTATTACCAAAGCTGTGGAAAAAAGTATGGCTGTGAGCGCAATTACTCCCCTGCAAAACTGGTCAGAATCAAACACAGCAGAGGTAAGATCCTTTTCGGGGGGAAAATAAAAATAAAATAAAAAATAAAAATCATTCAATGAAAAAGTATCAGGTCCTTTTACTCGCCCACTGCTTTTTTCTAGGAGTAAGGTTTTTTTTTTTTTTTTCTCACAAAACTTAGTGTTCACAAAAATCAGAGTAGTGTAACAAATGCTTTTGAGGAATAACTGATCACCAGGTTACTAAATGGTTCTTACCTACAGCAGGTTTCCATTTATTTGCATGCTACTTTTTCAACATTACTGCTATACTGCTTTACTACACTGTAACAAAATTTAGTGATTGCAATAGTTTCGATAGTAAAAAAAGTTAAAATGCTACTTTAAAATATGTAACCTGGTTAACAGCAAGTTTTCTTTATATATATATATATATATACATAAATATATATACGGTGAATAACCATAAATTCACTTTCCCAGAAATCCCTGCATGACACTTAACTTTTTATGCTTTTTTCTTGATATTTGTTGAGGTTTATCTAATGTTGATAAATAATGTTTATTGCATTGCTTCAATGTTATTATGTTAACGGCTTTCTTTTTTTCTTTCTTTTTTTTTTACCATATGGTTGGTATGGTGTTCTAACATTTGATGGTGTTTTGTTATATAACTTTCTCATCACCACAAGCTTATGGTTGTGTTTTTGTCTGTGTTAAGTGGTGTTGTATAGATGCTAGTCCTTCAAAAAGATGGTGTCTGGCAAAAAAAAACAAAAAAAACAAAATATAGTAGTTTACCATAAAATAAAAAAATAGCATTCTACCATATTTTTAATGGTTAAATTCTAGCAACCACAGCAGCCATTTTTACCATAAATTATATATATATATATATATATATATATATATATATATATATATATATATACACATACATACATACATACATACATACATACATACATACATACATACATACATACATACATACAAACAACAGTTCTGTCTGGTTCTTAAATCTGATTGGCTGATAGCCGTGCAATATTCTGCAAATAACAGAACTCGTCCAGCCTCTTAACCCTTCACCCTTGTGTATTACTCTGCCCACATACAGCGACAAGCTGAGGACGCTCTACAGTTTGACAAATATTCCTGCTGTTGGGCAACATAATGTACTTTTGAGGCTTTTTTAGTTGAGAATGTTGTTGTTTAGATTGCAACTATACAGTTTATTTATAAGGATAGTGCCTATTTTAAAATATTTATAATTTCTGAGAGACAGTTCACCGGCGGTTGACGATGTTCATCTACAAGATCGCAAAGACCGCATAATAAGCCCTAAGAGAAAAACATATAATTTCAAACAGCTGATCAAATTATTAATAAACAGGTAAATGACTTTCTAAGTCGATCTCTCTCTTTTGTAAGTTGTAATGCTGTATTTATACCATAGCAATATTGTGATCTCCCGATTGCAACAGAGAAATACTGGTAAATCTCTGTAGACTGATGGCATGTCATGCCGTTCAGCCTTATAATCTTAAAATGTGAGCTAAATCACCTGTTTTTTCATCACTTAAAATATTACGCTAGAGCAGGGGTTTTACCTGTGGGGGCGCAAGAATTTGAGGCGTGCACTCGAGTAAATTATGATGATTTTTATGCGTTCACTAGAGTGAATCTGAGTAACGTTAGCTCCACAGCTAACTATCAGCCACCTATAGAGATAATGTGTTGGAGTAAAATATATACAAATAAAATGGATCGGGTGCTTTTAAAAAATAATAACGGTGAATGAAAGTAAAACCGGTGAGCCATCTTACAAAAAAGTGCCCTTCTGAATCAATTCAGCAGGATGCCCTTCTGGATCTTTCACTTACCTTGAAGACACTACTGACTATGTTTACATGGACATCAGTAATCTTGTTATTTGTCTTAATCTGAATAAGACAATAATATAATTAAGGTGTTACATGAAGTGCTTTTTGAATGCTGCGTCACCAGGCTATCCATGTTTCCTGCAGAGTCTCATGTAATTTCGAGTGTTTCATCTTTAATTTTTCGAGTTTAACTGCAATTCGGCAGTTTAACTTTCACTCATGAACATTTCATTCATGCCCCCGTGACTTGGGTATTGGACGCGAGTTGGAGTAAGGACTGGTGGACGAGTGTTGTTTTAATATAATTTAATAACACACACTGATGGGAAAGAAAAAACTTCAGCATTTTGCAATGTGTGTGTCTGCGGTCCTTTACTGACTCGGTAGGTCTGTGTGGATCTTGTCGCAAAATGCGGCGAAAAGTCCTACATGGCGGTAATAGTTTGATTGCGGTGTTTACTTTAATAATGCCACTAATATATGCAAACTCCACATGTCTTAATTCCATTTCTGTTTAGTTCAATTATGACTTTAGTCAGATTAAGGTAATTAAAAATCGCTGTTTACATGGTAGACTCTTAATCAGAGTATTGTCTTAATCGTATTAAAATCGTATTAAAGTATTGGTGTCCATGTAAACATGCTCAATGCTCGACCCAACCACACCGTCTGGGCTCTGCGAACTTGGCTTTGAGAAGCAGCATTTTCTGTTTGTACATACATCAAAAGCAAGTAGGCTATGGCTCAAGCTTATTGACAGTGAAAGATGATTTACGGTTAGTCGTGTTAGGAATCCAACCACGAATTAGCATGTTGTCCTCACATAAACAGGCTCAGCCATCACACTGAGTCAGGTAAGCTATATATTTAAGTTTCAATGTTATTAATGCTATGCACTTTAAACGCAGCAGGTAATATGTGAATGATGTTTGCACATGCATTATAATTTTGAGTGAAATTCAACAAACTTGGGGGGGGGGCGTGAGTCCTAAAAGGTTGAAAACCCCTGCGCTAGAGAATCATTCAAATACTAGCTCTAAAGTGACGTTAGTGAATGAGCAACGGTTTCTGCTGTTCTGACGTCAGCTGCAGATGTGAAGGAATGGTGTAAGAAAGTAGTTCCTCTAACAAAAGGGTTTTTAGACTATTCGTGCTTGATTTTCTTTTTTATATGTACGATTATGCCGTCGAACTGTTGTATAAATGCAATGTCACACTTGTAGCAGTGCGATGTGGCTGTATATCGTCACTGGTTGAACATTAAGGCCTCCCACCAGTGCCAATATGCAGCCACATCGCACTGCTACTATATATTCCTTCTATTTATTCAACAATACGACGGCATATACATACATATATATAAGAATATCTATATATATATATAATTTTTTTTTTTTTTTACAGTGTATACTACAACAATGTCTAGAGCAGAATATGCCGTTTCTGTACATTTCAGGGTGTCGGTGGTGATGTAGTACCCTCTTTTTCAAGCTGAACCATAAATGTTTAATTGGGTTCATGTCAGGTGCGTTGTTAGGCCAAAACATTTACAGATATTTGCCAGAATGGATCTTTATCATGCTCGTAATAGCTACTACCAACAGCAAGCATGGTTACTATCAACGGGTGCACTTGGTTAACAGCAATATTCAGATACATGAAGTCTATCGGGGCTTGTGCTATTGGGAAGAAAACTCTGTCTACCCTACAGCATATACTTGGCTATTGTGTCATTTCAAGAAATGTCTATGTCTGCATGGAAATTAGAAAACAATGGTTAAAACTATTATTATTCAAACATGATTTGCAATCAAATCAGTTTGACGTGACACACTCTGAAACAACAACTTGAAGGCAATGGCCATGCCTCAGATTTGCATATCTAAGCATGGCACTTATGTTTAGAAGAATGAAGAAAAAAAAAAAGGTTGTATAAGGCTAAGGTTGTATAATGTTTTTGAAAAGATGTGCCTTCCTTATATATACCCACAGGAACAATTTACTTCCTCAGTTTACAATTCACCAAAGAGCAATTATAGAAGTATAAAATATATGTAATCAGAACACAGCAGCTTACGGCGACATTTAAAGGAAAATGATGGTGTGTGTGTAGGTTTGGGTAGCCAATAATGAGACCGTGATTGCTAACAGTGTGTGTGTGTGTGTGTGTGTGTGTGTGTGTGTGTGTGTGTGTGTGTGTGTGTGTGTGTGTGTGTGTGTGTGTGTGTGTGTGTGTGTGTGTGTGTGTGTGTGTGTGTGTGTGTGTGTGTGTGTGTGTGTGTGTGTGTGTGTGCGTGCGCGTGTGCGTGCGTGCGTGTGAGAGAGAGAGAGAGAGAGAGAGAGAGAGAGAGAGAGAGAGAGAACGTAAATCAAGGTATTTAATGGTCTGCTTCCCCAGCCTCCCTCGGCTCAAACATGTGGCAAGACAGCACCTCGCTACGCTTTACAGCACCCCATCGCCACAGTAATGACAAAAGCACATTTGCTGAAAATTGATGTGGGCCTTTAACAGTGGGCTCTAATTTGTGTTAATGCCAGCGCCCCTGTCCGCGCCAAAGACACCCAGGCCGGCACTTTTACATCCCGAGACTCACAAAAAAAGGTCATTATCTGTTATGCTCCCAAACAGACAGCGATCAATGGCACCTAATATTCTCGGCTTGTAACTTTGTTGTTGCAACTGACAAGAAAATCAAAACCATATTTATGATTGCCATTTTTTTTTTTTTTTTGCTCTCCGTCCGGGTATTGAAGCGACGGGGCTCCACAACCGGTAGATGAAAGCCACGAACCCAGCGGTTTCGCTCGCCCCTACGTTCTCCGTCATTTAAATTGGCAGACAGCCCCCCCTCTCACCCCCGCTCACCCTACCACTTTAAAGCCCAGTCATCTTTTTAAAAACATTTAAAGAGCTAAACAACAGCGGCAAGGCCATTTGGTTAAATCCGGCCACCTGATTGGGGCGCGAGCGTGGGCAATCGTGGAGAATCAAAGCACCTGGGCTCTGCTGGGCTGGTTATAGATTATGAAATGGTGCATCTGGGAGATCATTAGATCTGCTCTGGGCCAAAAGGCACACAAAAGGCATGAATATAATAAAAGATATAACTCAGCAGGACGCCTGTAGAATAGCCAGAGGAGAGAAAAAGGTCAATTATTCCATTCAAGGCATGTGGGCTTTTTTTTTTTAAATGCTGTATGTGGATGTCAAATGGTAATAAATACAACAGGTATTAAAAAGATCAGTCAAACCATCATCAATGATTATGTGTGACATATTAGAGGGCTCACCCCAAAATCTTTACTCCTTCATGTGTTGTGCCTATGCCCTGCCATTATTTTAACGTGGAGCCAAAACAACAAACAAAAAACATTCATTAATTCATTCAGCAACAGTTCATAGACATTAAACAAAGTTAAATTTGATCTCTGGTGTTATAAATAGCATGGGTTTGAATGAGAATCATATATAATGAACTCTGAAAGCTTAAAATAGACAGACATGCAGGCAGGCAGGCAGGCAGACAGACAGATAGACAGATAGATTATCATATTTGTTGCACCACACTATATTGCACCAGTTCTTGCACATTTGCACCAGACACTTTTTCACCTAATGCTCTGAGCACAAACAGTTGCTTTATATAATTAGCACTTATGTGTCTGTTAAATGACTAAATGTTAATATAAATGCAATCATATTAACTAAAGTTAAAAGTGAGTGTAGCAATGAGGGCAGGTTCAAAGGTTAAAAGAGTGAACGAATGATATGATAATGAGACTACATAGTCACACTGGTTTTGAGTCCAACAAAGGAGCTCCAAAAGGATATTAAAAAAAGGTTGCACACAGAACATGAAGCACAGTTTTAAAAAGGTTATACTGTATGATGTAATTTCATGTTTTCTTTGTCTTTGGAGTGTTATGCATATAAAATCTGACTAAAGTCTCACTGACTAAAGTCTCAAATCCAAAGAGATATTTGTTATAAGATTTAAAAGGCATCAGTGCTATTCTAAAATACCCCATTCAAGAAAATCAGACTTGGGTACTGCACATCTAGCTTGGTTTGTCTTCTGTTATGCGCACACTACAATAAATCATCACCTAAAACACAGTAAAAGATTTTAAGATCTTTGTGTTTGTGTTTGAATGTGCACTTTTGCATACTCAAAAGTCTAGTATCTGATCTAGGGACTTTGAAAGTTGGGTATGATACTGTGATTTTAATATTGTGATTTAATAACCATTTTAATGGTTTTAGACTACACACATGCCTAAAATAAAAGGGCAACAAGAAAGTCTTGTAGTCTGCAGTTGGTTTTGAGAACGAATGTGACCTTATCAAAAATGCAGTACAAACTTTTTTTGTAGACTTTCATATCTGGGTATTTTCCAGGGGAAACAAGGGTTTAGTCTTGTGTTTCCTATAATTATGAATTATGTATTTAGTTTAAGCTCAGTGGAAGTTCTTTTTTTGTTTTTTCTTGAGGTTTAGTGAGAATACAAAATAATAAATTAAAAAGTTATTTATTTTTATTTTATTTTGATTTTAGTGTCACATGAATGTAATACATTGTATATTCATTCATTAATTTTCTTTTCGGCTTAGTCCCTTTTTTAATCTGGGGTTGCCGCAGCGGAATGAACCACCAACTTATCCAGCATATGTTTTACGCAGCGGATGCCCTTCCAGCAGCAACCCATCACTGGGAAACACCCATACACTCTCATTCACACACACACACTACGGCCAATTTAGCTTACCCAATTCACCTATAGTGCTGTAATAATGTTCGATGGCCGCCTGGCCATCGGGAAGAAGGAGGCAGAGAACCGACGAACTTTTAAATAATTTATTAATATAAATACTAAATATTAATACTATAAAAGTAAAACATAAGTGTCCAGGCCTGGACCTCTCTCAGCTTCCTCTGCCATCGTTCCTCCTCTTATAGTCCAGAGCTCCTTCCCATGGCTCTCGGCCCCGCCCCCTCACCACAAGCGCATGTCTTTGGACTTGTGGGGGAAACCGGAGCACCCGGAGGAAACCCACACGAACACAGGGAGAACATGCAAACTCCACACAGAAATGCCAACTGACCCAGCCGAGGCTCAAACCAGTGACCTTCTTGCTGTAAGGCCACAGCGCTACCCACTGTGCCACCCTATAATGTATATATCACATTTTAAAAATATATATTATAAAAAATGTTAAATTGTATTACTTTTAATTAAATTATGTTTTTTTCTTTTGTTTTATTACATTTAAAGTAAAAATATTGTTCTTACTGTTTTCTTTTCCTTACACAACTGGTCGCAAAACAACAATTTTATTTTTATTTTTTATTAAAAATTAGAGATATTTCATCTTATCTGGAGAAAAAAAAATACTTGGGATTGTCTAAAAATGAACAGAAACAGACAACTGAAAGCATGGCATATTATTTTGTTATTTTGACCATATTCTTCTCTAAATGACAACATGTTTATTTCAAATTGAGAAGAATTGTCATCAGCAGTTTCAGAAAAGTTGGTCTCTAATCTAAGATTTTACATTTGTGGTGACTTTAAAATAGAAAAAAGAAAAGTAGAGAAGAAAAAAAAAACAGTTCTACTGGTGCCACGGCTACACCAGATGGTGTATTTACTGAGATGGCATTCAAAAACTTACTCCGATATTAAAGATCAAAACAAAATAACAAGAAGAAACGATAAATTCACAGACATTAAAAACATGTTACCAGAAAAAAAAAAAGAGAAAAACGTGAAGAGAATGTGCATATTTGTCATCTCAATGTAAGATCATTACAGTCTAGTGCATCAATCCAACATGTGACTATGATATATGGCTGTGTCCATACCATCGCAATTATCTCCCATTGTGCATCTGACTCAACACACATATGCACACCAACAGTTTGATGGATATATTGAAGCCGAGGCCTAAAGGCTAGTTTTGATAGGAAAGTGATCCATTGCTCCTTGGCACAGTGGCCCATTACTGTGCTTGTCTATGGACAGCCATTAGCCGGGGCTGACAATCATAACTGCTGCCACCCTGATGAGTGAAAATCACATACACAAACCCACACACACAGAGTGAGATATTGGTCACTATCCACATTTGAAGGTAATTGCTCTATTGCAAAACCAAGTAAGCTACCAAACAGGCCTACTTAAAGGCCGCCTCACACTGAGGTAACGTTTACATCAGTGCATTTTTGTTTAAAAAATTTGTTTCAGAATAAAAATGCTCCACGTCCAGACTGGCATTTGCATTGTGCTTCAGAAAGACGATCTCAGTACACACTATTAAAAAATCCTGGATACATTGGCCGATGGCCAGATTTTGTCAAACATAAAGGGAGATATTTCGAAAAATGTTGGAAACATGTAACTACATATGACATAGTAGGAAAAAAAACAAATACTATGGAAGTCAATGGTTAGAGGTTTCCAACATTCTTCAGTATGTCTCCCTTTGTGTTCAAAAACAAAACAAAACAAAAACTCAAACTTGTTTGGGTCATGTCAAGAATGAGTAAATGATAAAACTTTAATTTTTGGGTGAACTATTCTTTTAAGGGCGGGACGCACCATGCCGACAGTCGGTTGTTATGCAGCATTGGGTCTGTGATCGTCTATCAGGCTAGTTTGTTTTGTTTGGTTTCAGGCAAGTTTGTTTGGCATCCGAGCAAATTTCAGAATGTAGAATTTGCATCAACCAATGCTGAAAGAGCGCTCTGATTGGCTGTTCAGCAACGAATCAGAGTGCAAGAACAAATAAATGAAGTGGTGAAACTAAGCAAATGACGTAAGTCAAGAGGGAACACAAAGAAGTCAGCTGTCATTTTGTCCCATTTCTTAAATATTTGCAAACTATATAGATTTTAAATGTAGAAGTACTGTAAAAAAATTAAACACCAGCTGTTTCTCAATATGCATTCTCCAGTGATCTTGTGGCCTTGTGTTCTCGGGTAACATCATCATCAACCGCCAAAGTTCAGGTCCAAAACTCAGAAAGTTCCCGGATGTGTTCTTGATATCGAGGATGCGTCGATGCAGACTTAACCACCGAACTCGCTCGAGAAGTCCCAGAAGTCATTGCGACAGGATAAAGGAGGTGGGAAGCACAGCATTTATATAGATTTATTATTAATGTTCAGAGATATAACTTATTTAATTTGTATTAAAATCTTTGGTATCACTTTATTTTTATGGTCCCTTTAACGCATTTTGTTGAATTTAAGTTACATTGCATTTACATGCCAACTAATTCTCAATAGATTATAAGTAGACTGTTAGGTTGGGCTTAGGGTTAAGATTAGTGTAAGTTGACATGTACTTGCAAAGTTTCTTATAGTCAGTTAAATGTCTGTGGAAGGAGCAGTATCAACAGATATTAAGCACACAGTCTACTAATACTCAAACGAGAAGTAATTTAGTCAACAAAATGTGCAATAGGGACCATCAAAATAAAGCGTTACCAAATCTTAAAAAAAAAGTTTTATCTGTATGATGCAAAGTATATTTGTAAGGTTTTTGTGCATGATATATATAAAAGGGGAAAAAACAATAAATCGTTGTATGAATGCTGTAATGTTTAAATCATTTTCCGTTAAAAATGCATGAGGTCATGTGACCATCAGGAAGAACGCAGCATCGCATTTTACAGAGCACAAGTTCTGTGTTCTCGCGGTCTCCCGAGTTCCTCCGAGGTGACCTTCCGAGGTAAGGAGTCCGTTCTCTGCATTCTTGGAATTGAGAAACAGCCACTGAGTTTATGTTTTTAATGTGTGCAGCACTAGTTCTGGTTTCCCTTTGTTGAATGACAATACAGATACTGCCACGTACAGAATGTACATTCCTATTTTAGACAGCTGTTGTCTGTTTGGTGTGTTCATCCACAGCTTTTTGATCCAGATCGGACTAGATACAGTGGGCATCATGCCACAATACAGTCATTTTTTGTTGTCGCTAGTTCTTTGATGTCCGCTTGGTGAGTCACAGGCTTTGTATGCTATTTCTCACTTAGACTCAGGGCGTAATTATGATATTTCTAGGGTAAAGCATTAAAACTTCTGTGATGGTTTTGTACTGTTGTCTTTGCTTGTTTGTTTTCATCGGTGTGTTAGCTTACCAACATTCTGATCTTAAAGTTTACAGGCATCTACGGGGTTTTGAAGCAGAGTAGTTGGAAGCAAGTTGTTTTAAGTCAATATCCCTCCTCTTAGACCCTAACAGTACATTCACATGGGGAATCTGCTAGACAGTGCTAGACAGAGGGCATGTCTGAAGTTTGGCGCTGAACTGCAGCTGGCTAGCTACTGGGCTAGAGCATTTGCATAAGGTGATCTGATTGGTTGACCCCTCCACTGGCACTTTTTGTGTTTTGAATAAATTTTGCCACATGCAGTTAAAGGAACGCCATCCGTGAATCCATAATCATTGAGGCCATAATATCAGTGTGCCTGCTGCAGCCATGGTACAGAAGCAAAATTAATTGATTATTAAGCCAGAAAACGAGTACAGTTCCTTGCCATATTGGCCTAGAAAATAGCAACTCTTAGTACACAATGTAACTACAGAAGAAAAAATTGAAAGAAAATCCGAATCAATGATTTATGCTAAGCTAAAAGTGCTCCCACCAAAACTGGAGATCAACTGAATAGATTCAAAAATGTAAAATGAGCCTAGTTTACTAGTTTTAAACCCATAATGGCATGCTCATAGGTTCAAAAACCTTTCTAAGCGTGTCCCCTGCATGGTGTGTACAGTAGCTACCAAAATAGAGAGTTACAAATCAATCAAAGCAGAGTCTGGTTTAGATGATCCTGCAGTAGTAGGTAACTCCCTGCGTAGGTAACAAGCAGCAAGGTAGCACACTAACTAAAGAAACAGATCAATTGAATAACAAAAGAACATGTCTGTGTTTTGCAACTCATATGCTTTTTAAAAACCTCTCTCGCCATGGACCAAATCTTCAACCTGGCTTAATTTTCGCACCCAAGGCCTGCGGTTTAATCCGCGCAATAGCAGCATCCGCATCCTCCCCCGTCAGCCGAGACCAAAAGCTACGACTTCATTAAAGACCACGGCTTCTGTTTACCACTGCGATATTGCATTAGACAGGGAAGACGGACAAAAAGAATCCTCCTTGTTTACTGCTTCAAGACACCGACACTCAGCACATATGAAAGCAAATTCTGCTCTGCCATCTTCAATAAGTCAAAGAGATATTTCTGTCTCCCTCTCATGCAAAGACATAATTATTTCCCTCTCTGTTGTAATCTACACTCGGCGCACACGGGAAGCAATCCTGATCCGAACGGCGATGGTTCCTGCGTTGCTCCGAAGGGTCCCGGAAGGCTATTGTCTTTGAAATTGGATTACGATAACCTTTCGGGCTGTTTTAATTCAGAAAAAGGTATTAGCCGTGGAAATGACAGGCAGAATGGAGTGTTTTGAAAGGAAACATTTCACAGATACGTTTAACGTTGGTTTCATTAACCGCTTTTTTTCTAGTGACCTCTTGGAAATGCTTGTAATTTCTGCAGGTCTTTGACTTACCCTTTAAATATCCATTAAAAGTACGCATTCGAGCCTCCCTCTTTGCATATTCTCCATCTCTTTCAGTCTCTGAGAGGGTCGGATGACATAAAGACACATCTGTCTGGTGTAATGAGCCGGCTGCATGGGAAAATGTGATTTTGTGTGTCATTTTTTATGTCTTTTAATCTGTTACCTGCCGTTTTAATTCGGGTACAGAGACCTGTAAATGATTCATCAAATGATATCTACGAAGATATTGTGGTTTTCAGTGCAAAATAGCACCATGGTGGAGTGTTATGGCAAGAAACAATCACTGAATAGTATTTTTACTGTATATACACGTGTATATATATATCTATA
>CAIGQV010000785.1:1969647-2031766 GCA_903798115.1 Danio jaintianensis | reverse complement strand
CTAAAAACACATAACTGATTTTAATAGTTTTGGCTCTCTCAATCTTGCCTTTGTATGTGTGTGTGTTTCTTTTATTTTTACTCTTGATACATGTTTGAATTAAATGAAAAAATACTAATTTTATGATTAGGTTGTGTGTGTGTGTGTGTGTATATTTGCAAATTCAGAAATTTGCATATTAAAATATACTACAATAATTTCAACAATGAAATAAAATAATAAATACAAATAATTAAAAAATCTTGCAGACATTATGCATAAAGAACAGTGACAATCTCTTCACAAGCCAGAAGAGCTTCAATAAAACCTAATCATTCAGAAAACACAAAAAAGACCTCGCCACCCCCGCGCTCTCTCTCTCTCTCACACACACACACCGTTTCATAAATTCACACCAGCGTCAGAAGATTAAAACCAGCCTCCTTGTTTTATGAAGACAGATACATCAAAAAAGCAAGCTGAGGGAGGAGAAACAGGGCCACTCTTTCCCTTTCTCCTTCTCTTTTTCTTTCAAGCATTGATTCAGAAGTTGGCATCGACTCCGTCAGTTCAGCTGCGCTCGTCTTTTGATGCCCGCGTCAGTCTCTGTCTGTCTCTCTATCTGTCTTTAAATTAATCACCGCGCGCTTTGAACAGATCAGTATAAAGCCGCTCTTTTACAGACAGAGAGACTATGAGAGCCAAGGGTGGGGTCGACACGGTTTGTTGACTGAACGGATCCGTGCGGCACTTTATTGAACTTAAATGAAAGAAAAATAAGAACGGCGGGAGACAAAGGAGAAGCCGGAGCCACAAACACAGAGATCATTCTGTGACTTTTGCTCATCAGCGCAGACTTTCAGAGAAGTTCAGAGGTGATGGCCAATTGCATGAGGTTACGGCTTTAGAGGAGCCAATCAGAGTGCGGCTGGGTTGCTTGTTTACATAACCTTCTTCCAGTTTCCATCAGGCACCGATTGTTGACGGTGAAGATGAAAGAGAGAGGAGAGATCTGACACAGAGCAAAACAAACCAGGCTAACAAGCTAGCCTTGCTAACAGTTAGCAGTATAGTGATCCTGATGTTTCATCATTGTAAATAATGCAGGTTTCGACATAATTCCTTCATGTTGTCCAAACACAAATGAACTAAGTTAGCTTAATTGATTTTACAAATTTAAGTAGATTCAACATAAAACTAAAAAATTAAGTTGTCAAAAAAAATAAATAAAAGAAAAAAATAAATAAATAAAATAAAATCACAGAATTGTGTTGATCCCGCTAATTTTAAATAAGTAGTTTAAGCAAGCAGCAAACATATTTTTATGAGTGATGGCTGGTTTCAAACGACTTTTTATTTTTATTTTTTTTTACAATAAAATGGGCGATTGCCTAAAAAATTCATAATTACTGTCTCAATTTAGTTAATATGGGGCAATCAGTTCTTTGTACCAGGAAGATCAGATGCAACATTCAAACTGTGGGAGTCGAAAGGACTTCTAAGATCTTTATTTATAATTTTATCAGATATTTGCACAAAATGTATGGAAGCTAGAGGAACCTTGTTTCACTGTATTTGGCAGTGTACAAAGATTAAACTATTTTGGGAAAAGGTAAGAGTCATAAGTGAAAAGATCATTTCAAAACAAATCCTCCTAGACCCCAAGCTTTTTTTGCTGGGCTTATACCCAGAGAACTTAAATTATAGTAGAAGCGAACAAGTATTTATAGACCTCAGCTTGCTTTATGCCAAAAGATGTGTAGCTTTGCTACGGACAAAGACACAAAGACCAAACAATGGATGAGACAGATGTTGTCAAGCCTGCCCTTACAAAAAATAACTTACATACTAAAAGATACATAGCATGTATTTGAAAACATATGGAGTCCTTTCATCAGTTATATTAAATATGTGGAATTAACAAGAAAGAAGTAAATTTTTGTGTGAACAATGCAGTTCCAGTCTTACAGTTCCATATTGATACACTCTTCAATCAATCAATCAATCAATCAATCAATCAATTATATATATATATATAATTGCTGTACATTGTACTCAGTATGATAATAATGATCACTTTTGAAAAGATTACCATTAACAATTAAGATTACCACAAAAAAAAAAAAAAAGTTTTTTGTTTGGTTGGTTGTTTGTTTGTTTGTTTATTTTTTGTTTTTTATTTTGTATAATTTGTAAATGCAGCAAGGTTATTGTTGTAAAAAAAAATTATGTAAAGTGTTTGATTTCAATGTGTACAAATGTGAAATGAATGTGAAAATAAAACTAAAACTAAATATTATGGCAAAAAAATGGGCGACTGCGAAACAGAAATTACATTTTTTGGTCACACTTTATTTTAATGTACAATTCACACTATTAACAAACCAATAACTAAAACTTTTAGCACAGGGGTATGGACCAAAATCAATGCCAAAAGTATTGAATCAAAAAGCTTGTTGAATAGCACAAACTGAAAAAAATAATACACCGAATTAACAAGTGCTTGCATTTTAATGACTTGAATTCCAGGGTTTGTATTTTCAGGTCCTTAAATTTAACAAAGCTGTTTATTTAAGCTGTGAATATTTCAACAAAAAATATTTCAAACACGTTTTCATACTTATAAATTCAATAATTCATATTCAATTTCAAACATGTTTTCATACTTATAAATTCAATAATTCATATTCAAACTTGAAAAATGTCAAATATGTGAATGAGGTGTTTATTTGCTTTATCACAGGCTGAATTATTTGCAGTGATTAAAAATTAGAGGCAACCACTGAACTTTAGTCACCATCCACACACAGAGATGTTACATATATTAGCTTGGCCAATTAGTGATTTAAATTAGATCGCACATTTGTATTTATATGATTTTTTTTTTCATTTAGCAAAATGCTTTTATCCAAAGTGACCTACAAATGAGGGCGATAGAATCAAATCACCAGAAAACAACATGTAGATACTGTGACAAGTCTAAGTAAGTTTAGCAGCAAAGTTTCCAACAGTAACAACAACAGAAATAGATGAATAACAACGTGATTTAGAACAGAATAAGAATTGTTATTGTTGTAGAATTAAGATGTTGAAACAGTTGACACAACAGATCATTAGCCGTTTCTTAAATGGTAATTTCAAAATATAGTTCAAAAACATAATGATCTGATTTTATCTTTGGGAAATTGTGCAACAAAACATGCTGGAATGATGCTGTACAAAACAATCGTGATGTTTCGTGATGTTTCAAAAACAATCCCGTAGGTGACTTTTATAGAAGTGCATAAATACTAGTGTTTAATTGGCTTTAAAGCAGCTAGTAATTAATATGCATAATATGGAGATAATCTAAAAAGAAAATACACATACTTTCATGTATGTTGGGAGAAGTTGATGAATTCACATGTTGTAAACCCAGCAGCTCTAATCTCTCAACTGCAGTGTCCATCACCCATTACAGATCAAAGAATATGACCATCATTAAGCTTTTTAAAAGATTAAATACAGGTTCATACACATAGGAACATTCTACAATATAATTAGGATGTCTGACAATATTTGCTGGAAATCAAAAAAAGGAAAAAGAAAAAAAATATATAGGCCAAATATTGTCCTATCCTAACAAACCATACCATGGAAAGATTATTTATTCTGATTTTATGCTCCAGGGTCAGATGTTGAAACTGACGGATGACTCAAAATGTCCAATATAGAGATGAGACCCATAGACATTCCATTGTAAATAACCTGTATAATTCCTCAAAGGTCAGTCTGCGACAATAACTGGAGAAAAAAAAACATTAAAAAAGAAGAGAAGACAGACCAAATGTCTTTCTCATCCCACTCTCTTGGACATGGCATTCATCACATTAACAACCTTTATGTCTGGCTCGATCCTTCCGTCTGATCCCGTTTCTTTATATCGCAACTGTAACTCTTTTCTTTAAGCGCCTCTTTAACAAGCAGCAAATCCTTCCTCTTCCATCAGCGTCTTTAAAAGCTCACGCTCGGCTCTTTTTTTCTCATTCCCTGAAACGGTGTGTGTCAAGGCCAGTTTGTCAGTGTCAGTTTTGGGGGGGTGTTACGATTGTGTTGAAGATACTGCTTAGCTCTTAAACACACACAAACACACATAGATTCTTGAAAAAATCAATATGTCTTTCAGTGCGCTCATGTTGGGTGCTGAGTGAATATAAACAGCGCTGTATTTCATAAGGAATCAATGGCAAAGGACAGATGAGTGGGAGCAGATGGGGCAGAGAGAGAGTGAGAGAGAGAGAGAGAGAGAGATAGAAAGACACCGAGAGATTTTGGACAGACGCTTCTCTAAATCGAGCCTCAGTCTCAGTCAATGCGCAATGTCACAATAGCGTTGTCACAATACCAGAGTTTTAGCAGTCGATAGCAATAACTGAGATTCATGATTCCCAATTTCAATGTGTGTAGTACAGTTTAAAAAAATGTTTGATATGGATTTTAAATGACAAAGTTGAAAGTTAATAATTTATAGCATGTACTGTAGTAAAAATTATGATTGAAATAAAACGTTAGTAACGCACAGAAGTAAAAAATATAATCAATAAAAAAGGCATATCTATAGTTTAAATTGATTGTTTTTTATTTTATTTTTTTTACTAACAATTTATATTTAAGCATTTCTCTTTTGGTATTTGTCCATTCATTCATTTATATTTTATTTATTTACACATAATTATAATAATAATAATAATAATTTTCTGAGCCCAGAGCTATACATACTGTATATACAGATTAATGAAAGCATGTAAAGTAATGTTTGCTACTTTTGATTGTTTTGTGTTATTAGTTAAGCAAATTCACTGTCCATTGAGATAAAGACTGCAACAAAGCCTAAGAGTACTAACTTGAAATAATTTATGTTAAGGCAAAAACAGATTTTAAACCTTTAAAATGTTTAATAACAAAATGAACAGTAAGATGATAAAAAAACATCCCCAAAACAGAATAAATCTTTGAGCTTTATACATTGAATAAATTGCTTCACGTGGCCTTAACAAATGTGTAAATCGTTTTCCAGTAGACAGTAGCTTTGTTTCCATCCACCTATTTTTATACACATTTTGGATATGCGTATAAAAAAAATCGGTTGATGGAAACGCCAAGATGCGCATCCATTTTGAAAATGCGCATAAAAAACATATGCGCATAACTGAGTAGGATAACTTTTTATTCTATAAGAAAAAATGCGCATAAACTACGATGGAAACACTTTTACCGAACAAATTCCAGTATGCGCATTAAAAACGTCATGTGATTTTGTTATGAGAGATCATGTGTGTGAATGGACAAACCAGCAGGCTGACCACATTATAAAACATCTGAAATGTTGTTTTGGTCATTCTAAAATGCCTTAACCATTTCAGTATTAGTGTTATTATATTAATCACCTCCAGGACTGTCAAGAGCGTCTGTGCTCTGCATCTCAAGCCTTCAAATGCATTCATTGCATGTCGGCATCATCTTCTAAGGTGCAAGTCGTTTATTAAATAAAGAAAAGATTCACGCCGCTTCTCCTACCGCAGCAAATTATGATTTTACTGTTGATATTTGACGTCAGTTAATCAGGAAGTGACGATTTTGTTCTCTTTGACTTGTTGGATGGAAACGGTGCTTTATTCGCACTTAACGACAATCCACTTTTTTTCTCCGATGAGTTCAAAATAGCAAGAATCCACTGCAAAAATGTAAGTCTCTGGCCTGCCATTATTTCTGTTTCTAACCGTCTGTAGTGATGACGGGCGATTCGCGAATGAATCGTTTGTTTTAACCGGATCTTCTAAGTGAACCGGTAGAACCAGTTCATTAAACTGAACTGATGAACTGAGTTGTCGTGAAACGGTTTGCGTCTTTAGTAAGTACTTAATTACTTACTTTTTAACATACCGGATACCCCATCTGACTCGAAATAAACCAATATCCTGAGTTATTCAGTTACTAGAACAGTACACCGACTCATCTGCTGTGAAAAAACAGACCTGATGATGATGAGTGCGAGCCGACTGTCTGTACCTCTCTCATTGAGTGTGTGATTCAACCTGACTTAGGGAATTTTTATTCCTTTATGTAATTGCATTAAATTTTTTTTAAAGTAACTCAAATAATATTATTTATTTTTTAAAGTAATGCCTTACTTCCGATTTGAAACAGGTGATGTCAACAGGTGATTGTAATTTGATTTGGTACAAAAGCAGCATCGAAGAAAGGTTTAGACTTTAGGGTCAAAGATTGGCAGAGAATCGCCAGTTTGCCAACAAATACATGAGGAAACGATGGAAATGTTTAAAAACAAAGTTCCACAAAGAAAGAAGACATTTGGATATTTCACCTTCAACTTCATAACATAATTAAAAGATTCAAGGACTCTGGAGGAATTTCAGTGCGTAAAGGACAATGGCACAAGCCTAAGTTGAACAACCGTGATCTCTCAGGCGGCACTTCATCAAGAATTGTCATTCATCTATAAGCAATATCACCACATGGGCTCAGAACTACTTTGACAAACCTTTGTCAAGTATCACAATACGTAGTTACATCCACAAATGCCAGTTAAAACGGTACTGTGCCAAATGGAAAACCTATGTTAACAGTGTCCAGAAGTGCCGTTGTCTTCTCTGGCTCGGAGGCATCTGGGATGGATCATCACAGAGTGGAAACATTCTACACATATTACAAAGTCCTGGCTGCGGAGGAAGAGGACACAGGTACTTGACTGGTCTGTCTGCAGTCCCGACCTGTCTCCAATAAAAAATGTGTGTTGCATTTTGAAGGGCAAAATGCAACAACAAAGACACTGTACTGTTGTCCACCTTAAGAACGGGACAAAATTACACCTGAAACACTTCATCAGTTGATGTATTCAGTCCCTAAACTTCTTTTAAGTGTGAAAAGGAATTGAAACATTACAAATGGAAAAATGCTTTACTGTTCTTTTTTTGAAACGTGTTGCAAGAACCAAAAAAAAAAAAAAAAAAAAAAAAAAAAAAGAAACTATAAAAATCGTGAGGAACACATTAAATAATGTTTGTTGTATTGTCTGCAATGAAATACTTTCTGTTTTATTTGCGTTTTCATACTGTCTCAACTTTTTTTGATTTAGGGTTGTACTTGAAATAAATATTACATGAATGAATGAATGAACGAAAGAATGATTTTATAAACTTTTTCCATTTTAATTTAGCTTTAATTAAAAAGTAAATTATCTGAAAATGAAAAATATATATATAAAATAATATTACTAACACTACTACTACTAACAACAACAATAATACATTTATTCATTCATTTTCTTTTCAGCTTAGTCCCTTTATTAATCTGGGGTCGCCACAGCGGAATGAACCACCAACTTATCCAGCATATGTTTTACGCAGCGGATGCCCTTCCAGCTGCAACCCATCACTGGGAAACATCTATACACACTCATTCACACACACACACACACACACTAGGGACAATTTAGCTTACCCAATTCACCTATACCACATGTTTTTGGACTTGTGGGGGAAACCGGAGCACCCAGAGGAAACCCAAACGAACACAGGGAGAACATGCAAACTCCACACAGAAATGCCAACTGACCCAGCCGGGGCTCGAAGCAGCAACCTTCTTGCTGTGAGGCGATTGTGCTACCCACTGCGCCACCGTGCTGCCCAACAACAATAATAATAATAATAATTATTATTATTATTATATAGCAACATTAAATAAATAACAACACTATATTATTAATAACATTGTGGTGAGGGGGCGGGGCCGAGAGCCGTGGGAACGGGATGAAAGTAAGTGGATACACCTGTGGCGCACACCGGCCTCGAATCCCACGGAAGGAGCTCTGGACTATAAGAGGAGGAACAATGGCAGAGGAAGCTGAGAGAGGTCCAGGCCTGGACACTTATGTTTTAATTTTACTTTTAGTTTGCCGTCCCTTTTATTAATAAATTACTTCTTAAGTTTCGTCGGTTCTCCGCCTCCTTCTTCCCAATGGCCAGGCGGCCATCAAACATTATTACAGTGGTGCCGAAATCCGGGAGAAGGAGGGACACCTTGTCCAGTTGCCCTCGCCGCTGAGAGGGAGGGCGAGTGTTCGGGAGTTAACCCGAGTGGGGGAGAAACCTGTTCGTCTGCCCAGAGTGCCGGGATGGCCTGAGGCTGGCGAGGAAAGGACCTGCCTGCTACCGTCTCCCAGCATGGGGAGGAGCAGGGGACGCAGGGCTTACCACCGGAAGGGAAAGAGCTGAAGGGAGCCATCCCAGAGAGCCCGGGGGAGTCACCGCTGTCCGCCATGATGCCAAAGCCTGCATCCATCCACCGAAGCGGGAGCGGAGCAGGAGACCAGAAATGCCGCCAGCCAGGAGAACCGCCGCCGGACACCAGAAGACGGACGGGTGGATAGATTCCTACACAGGGCTCCCAGCACATCGTCGGATCTCTCAGCTGGTGGAGGACCGAGTGGCAGAGTGTCTGGAGAACCGAGCCAAGAATTTTTTTTTTCTTTTGCCTCTCTCCCCTCTCTCAGTCTACTCTGTCTTTCCTCCTGCTTTTTTCCATCTCCTTTTTTCTCGGCCCGTCTCATAGGTCTCGTGGGTGCTGTGGCGCCCCGGAGTATGCACAGGCACGGGCTGCCCCCGGCCTGTGATGGGTGATGGGGGTATGTGGTGAGGGGGCGGGGCCGAGAGCCGTGGGAACGGAATGAGGCCGGTGCGTAAGTGGATACACCTGTGGCGCACACTGGCCTCGAATCCCACGAGGGGAGCTCTGGACTACAAGAGGAGGAACAATGGCAGAGGAAGCTGAGAGAGGTCCAGGCCTGGACACTTATGTTTTACTTTTACTTTCAGTTTTTTACTTTTACCCTTTTATTAATAAATTAATAAGTTTCGTCGATTCTCCGCCTCCTTCCCGATGGCCAGGCGGCCATCAAACATTATTACAAACATTATTTTAAATAAACTATATTTAGATAATTATGAATAAAAACTTTAGTTGCTTGATGATAGTAAAACAACCCTGTTTAATGCAGGTAAAAAACATAATAATAAAAAATGAAAATAAACGTTTCAATGGAATCTAGTCAAAATAAAATAAATGCATGTTTTCGTTTTCATGTATTTTATTTCTATACCAATCCCACAGACACTATTTGGATTTCTATTTTGTCACTAATTTTAACAGTGACTTGCTTTCACTATACACTATACGATATAATATAGCTTTCACAACCTGCAAAAATACTACTTTTTTGTTCCAACGAATTGTACTTACAACAACATGATAGCAAGTATAATGATGCCTGTTTTTATTTTTTGCCAGAAGAATTCCTTTAAGAGATAAATCAGGAATTAAACCAGGCCTGATGAGATGGAAAGATGGGCATAAAAATGAAAGATGCATCAGTGTATTGTTTTAAATGGTTGAGTGACATTTGGAGTCCCAGAGGAGCAGCTTGTTTCTCTCTCTTGACTGAGTAAAATATCTCCATCGGCCCTCAGGAAACAACCGGGGCTTTAATTAAACTCACATTACAGGTGAGTAATCTTATCTCAATAACCATTTGTAACTGAGGAAGAAAAAAATAAATAAAACGTACCATTGGGGCATGAAGCAGAAGTCGATAAACACAAACACAGGCGCAAAACAGGAAAACAAAAAATAATAATGCTTGCCTGTAGCCAATGAAAAGCTAGCAAAACAGGGATTTTGTTATTTTTCTGTAAAGTTTTATTCTGACCTACCCATAAAAAACGTAGAAGTTTCTGAAAAAGAGCTGTACATTTCACAGTATTTAGCACACGTATACTTATATTCGCCAAGATGTTTTAAACTATGACGGAGCGGTTCCTAAAAGCAGACACTCCGCAGTGGGATGCTCTTCTTTTATAACACACTCACCTGTGGAACCGGAGGCAACCGCTGTGTGTGAGATTACACCACGAATAAGAGCATTCTTCCTGAGGATCTCAATCCCTCCCACATACTAAAAATACACACACACGCAGACACACACACACACACGTGTGCGTATGCATACAAATCTAAACACTCAAACACACAGTGAGAACACAGTTTGTGAGCATGTGTATAGAAATATTCATGCTTTCAGGACTGCTGTGTGAGAGGTTTAGAAGAGCTGAAGGTGGAAAAGAGGGATGACAAATACTGAAGACAGAAGAGAAGAGAAGAGAAGAGAAGAGAAGAGAAGAGAAGAGAAGAGAAGAGAAGAGAAGAGAAGAGAAGAGAAGAGAAGAGAAGAGAAGAGAAGAGAAGAAACAGTGATGAGAAAAAAAGAGACAAGGGCTAAAATAGTGAGATAAACAATAAATAAATAAAGTAGAAATGAGACATCATAACTGAATGTGTGTGTGTGTGTGTGTGTGTGTGTGTGTGTGTGTGTGTGTGTGTGTGCGTGCATGCATGCGTGCGTTCGTGCATTCATGTGTGCGTGTGTGTGTGTATGAATGAGAGAGTGTATGTTTCACAGAACTGGGTTGCGGTTACAAAGGTGTCTGTCGTATAAAACATATGCCAAGGTAATTGGCGGTTCATTCCACTATGGCGACCCCTGACAATTCAGAAAAAAGAGGAGAGGAGAAAAGAAAAGAAGAGGAGTGGAGAGAAATGAGAGGAGATGAGAAGAGGAGAGGGGAAAAAGGAGAGGAGAAAAGAAAAGAAGAGGAGTGGAGAGAAATGAGGGGAGATGAGAAGAGAAGAGGGGAAAAGGAGAGAAGAAAAGAAATGAGATGAGAAAACAGGAGAGGAGAAAAGAGAGGGGATGAAAAAAGAGGAGAGGAGAAAAAGAAGAGGAAAGTAGAGGAGAGGAGAAAAGAGCAGAGGAGAAAAGAGAAAAAAAATCAAATGTAAGAAGAGGAGATGAGAAAAGACAAGTGAATATGAGCAAAGAGGAGGGGAGACAATAAAAGATCAGAGGAGAAAGGAGGAGAGGAAAAAAAAAGGAGAGAATATGAGAAAAGAGGAGAGGAGACAAGAAAAGATGAGGGGACAGGAGAAGAGGAAAAAAGATAGGAGAAAAGAGGAGAGAAGAGAAACAACAATTTCTTACGTTATATTGTTATAAAAGGTTATAATAAAATTCTATCTATGCATTTATGCATTTATTTGTTTTTGTTTGTTTGTTTATTTATTTATTTATTTATTTATTTGTTCGCTTATTTATTTATTTATTTATTTATTTGCTTATTTGTTCGTTTGTTCATTTAGTTTGTTTATTTATTTATGTATGCATTTATTTATTAACTCTCTTACATTTTTATTTTTAGAATTAATAATTGTTTTTTGTATAAAGTGTACATGTACAGATCTAGTCTCGTTTTTTGATATATTATATAATTGTTTATTCTTTATTATTTATGTAATGAACAATGCTTTGGCAGCACTGTGCAAGTCATTTGAATGTTTGAAAACAAGACAGCAGAGAAGACGACAATAAACGGAGAATGCGAAAAGAAACTGAGGAGACATCAGATTGGTGGAGAGGAGAAATTACACACGAGCAGAGAAAAGAAGAGAACTGTGGAGAGCAGAAAACAAGAGGAGAGCTGCAAATGGAGTGGGACTCGTGTAATGAGGAGAGAGAGCATATAACTGTCTTGACGGTCTCTACACTCCAACCACTCCACAAATTGCTGAGCACACACACATAAATTAACGCTCCACAGAGAGTAACATTTCACGAGGAGAAATACTGGAACTATTTGAAAGCTCATTTTGAAATGAAGACAGCTATTTCTTATTAGACTAACATTATTGTAGCATAAAGTAGCATTTAAAATAGACAGTCCCTATATGATGGATGCTTCAGATTTAAGCACGCACACATATCGCACTATCATCTTAATGCCACAAGCTTCTGTGTTCGGCTCCAAGCCATATAATTAAGCTCCAAACTGTCGACACCTCAAAACAATAGACTTCATTGTGCTTTCTTTTTAGCCAGTCACGTGACTGAATTTAGTCAGGCAGATCTAACACACAAAAACTTCCTCTCTCACACACACACCTGGCTTTGCAATTTGTAATTAGCCTTATGCAGCAACTTGGCAATACTGCCATGACTGTAGTATCAGCACCCTCTATGAGTCAAAGCTAGAAATGCATAAAATGCTGAGAATGTTTATTGTAAGTGTGTTTATCACAATTGAGAAGTCTGACAAACACCTTCACAGATTTAGTTTCGCAGTTTATGTAAAGAAATTAAATGAGAAAATGCCAAAAAATGTCCAAAATAAGAAAAACATAGCAAATGTACCAAAATGTACACTCAAAAACCTTTTTTTTTTTTTTAAACTACTTATTTAAAATGAGTTGAAACAACAATGATTACCCTTCTTTGGGGACAACTTTATTGTTTTATGTTCAATCTATTTATTTATATATTTTTTTAAATGTACCAGTCAGTGCTTCCCACAGGTTTGAAATATACTTGCGGTGGTAGCCAGATTGAAAGACACCTTTTACCCACAGCACATAAATGATCAACTACATGCGACAAACAAAAAAATAACGTGATTTTTTTTACTGTTTAATTGTTTTATTTTTATTGTTATTTTGCTCTCTCTCTCTCTGTGTGTGTGTGCGCATGCGTGCAGGTGTGACGAGACAGCTAACACGTAGACATGCAATTAAACTTTCCCCACCTGAGGGGACTTCTATTGAAGACTGCAGTTTAGCGGTAGGTGAAATTGTTGGCTATGAAAGAGTTAAGTCTGCTTCCAAGATAAATAATGCGGTTGGTTTTTTTTAGGATGAGATAGAAAAAGTAAATCGTTTGCTTGAGAGTGGAATTGTAATCAGAGACACATTTACACCGGTGTTGTCTCTGTCAAGTCCTGCTAAAAAGGTCATTATTTCAAATGCGCCACCGTTTTAGAAAAATGAGCTTTTGGAAAAAGAGCTGGGGAGATATGGAAAATTAGGTTCACCGATAAAAATGATTCCTATTAGTTGCAAATCTCCTCAGCTTAAACATGTAGTATCATTCAGGAGGCAAGTTCACCTGATTCTTAAAAACAACGATGAAGAGTTGAACTTTGTTTTTAAGTTCAAGGTTGACGACTTTGATTATACCGTACATGTCACTACGGAAGTGATGAAGTGTTTTGAATGTGGCGCGGTGGGACATATTATACGCGCTTGTCCAAATGGAAGGGGCGCAACCCGTGCGGCTGTTAATGCGGCTGTAATGCCGGCCGCTATAGTTGATGAGGGAGAAATGCCGGCCGCTATAGTTGATGAGGGAGAAATGCCAGCCGTTATAGTGGATGATGTGACTGATTTGCAGGATACTATAGTAGATGATGAGGCCGAAATGTCCCCTGCTATAGCGGACGATGCGGTTGAAATGCCGGCCGCAACAGTTTATAATACGGCTGGTGCTTCGAGCGAACCGCAAAATAATTTAGAGGTCTTACATGCAGATGATACTGATCGAGAAGATGATGTAATGGAGCATTTAGATGACAAACAAAGTGAGCAGCAAGTACACCTTAAGCCTGATAAATGTCTAAATGTTGAACTTACAGCGACAAGAATAGCGGAATCAGTTTTATTTGACGAGGATGATGTATTGATGGATGATGAATTATCCAAAGTGTCAAATAAAAGAAAGAGCTATCAAACCAATGCTATCAATGGTTTGTTTGTCCCAGTCTCAAGAAAGTGTAAGTACACAGGAAGGTGAAAGTGAATGTGGAGGTACACAGATGGATGTAGAAGGTGGTTACCCTTTTAACAGAATTCAGACCTTTTTGCAAAAAACAAAGGGAATGCGATCTGTTAAAGTCGATGAGTTCTTTCCAGATTTGAGGCGGTTCATCAGCTCAGTTAGGTTTTTCATGAAAAACACAGACCATACTACCCTAACTTTCACTGATCAAGAAATATTTTGTCTCAGAAAGTTGGTGGTCAAAGTCAAAGCTCAAATAGCAAGTGTTTTTTGTTAAGTTTTTTTCTTTTTTCTTTTTGTTGCTTTTATTTTGTTGTTTTGTTTAAATTGAATTGTATTTTTAGTATGAGTGAAGTAAAGCTGGGCTCATTAAAAGCTGAGTCTTTTTATGGAGACTTACCTAGAGTTCCTGAAGAATCTATAGTGGAATTGAGTGCAAAGATCTCTGCTGAGGAGCTCTATTCTGCATTGCAGAGCCTAGAAATATGCAAGGCTCCGGGTATTGACGGACTTCCTGTTGATTTCTACAAGGCTTTTTGGCCGGTGCTTAGTGAGGATCTACTGCTGGTTCTCAGGGATAGTCTAAGTAAAGGGCTGTTACCTTTGAGCTGCAGAAGAGCGATTCTCACTCTTCTCCCCAAGAAAGGGGATTTACAGGAAATTTAAAACTGGAGACCAGTTGCTCTACTCTGTACTGATTATAAAATCTTGTCCAAGGTGTTGGCTTTGAGGCTGAGAAAAGTGATGGAGTCTATTATTCACGTGGATCAGACATATTGCATTCCGAATAGATTAATTTCTGGTAATATTATCCTAATTTGTGACTTTGTAGATCTTTCCAGGTCATTGGGTTGTGAAAATGTTTTAATATCTTTAGACCAAGAAAAAGCTTTTGATAGAGTCGAGCACCAATATTTGTGGCAAACGCTTGATGCTTTTGGTTTTAGCTCCACATTCATTAATATGATTAGAGTCTTGTACCGTGACATTGAGAGTACATTGAAGATGGTGGTTTAAGCGCTCCTTTTAAAGTTCAGAGGGGTATAAGACAAGGCTATTCACTTCTGGTATGTTGTATTCTTTGGCAATAGAGCCTCTTTTACAAAATCTGAGAAGTTCTCTTTCAGGTGTACATATTCCTGGTTGTGAAACAGTTTTTAAGTTATCTGCTTATGCTGATGATATTGTTGTTATTGTCAACAAGCAAAGAGACATCGATATTCTTGTTAAAAATATTAAAGTTCTTAGTGTTTTATCCTCTGCTAAAGTTAATTGGGGCAAGAGCAAAGCTATAACATTTAGTGAAAAATTAAGTAAGAAGCTTGTTTTACCTGGTGGTTTAAACTGGAGTAAGGAGGGTTTTAAATATCTTGGAATCTATTTGGGTGATGAAAGTTTAATGTGTAAAAATTGGGAAAATGTTCTAGAGAAAGTTGAAGGTCGTTTAAAAAAGCGGAAGTGGATTTTACCACACATGTCTTTTAGAGGTCAAACACTTTTCTTCAATGTTGTGGCACCAATTGATGTGTACTGATCCTCCAACACAGATGCTTGCAAAAGTACAATCAATTTTAGTGGACTTATTTTGGGACCGAATGCATTGGGTCCCACAGAGTGTTTTGTTTTTGCCAAAAGAAGAAGGAGGCCAAGGTCTTATTCATCTTGCCAGTAGAGGTGCTACCTTTCGATTTCAATTTATACAGAGGTTCCTGGTTTGAGCTAAAGATCTTGTTTGGAGACCCTTAGCCAGAGCTATACTGTCCAAGGGAAGCAAATTGGACCTTGCAGACTCTTTGTTTTTAATGATCTTAAGCCCTAATAAACTGAAAAAACTTCCAAAGTTTTAATCAAGTTCTCTTCACTGTTTGGGGAATGTTTTGTAAACAAAGAACAACAACTGGAGAATCATTATTATGGCTCTTGAAAGAACCCGTTGTGTATGGAACACGTTTCAACGTAGAGGACATTAAAGGATCTTCTGCTATGCAGTCATTCATTTCGGCTGGAATTGTCACATTTAGACATGTAGTGGATCTATCTGGACCAAATCTTTCTAATCCTCAAAATCTGGCAGCTCAAGTGGGGGTAAAATCTATAAGGATCATTGAGCAACTACTCACTATTTGGAAAGGCAAACTCGCAGAAACTGAACTTTCTTTTTTGAATGAGTACTGCAATGGACACTGTCAGTCAAGCCTTGATGCATCTTTTTCTAATATGCTACTACTTTCTGATTTTAATGAGCGCACTGGTCACTTGTTGGGATCTGAATTTTCTGTTACAAATGATTTAAAAACCATTAAAGGAAAAGCTATGTATAACTTGTGTATAAAAGTGTTAAACAAAAACAGACTAAATGGCAGGGTTGACACTCCTTAGAGAGCTGATTTAAGAGTTGGAAAAGAGATTAAACCTGAATGGCGAGCATTGTAAAAACCACCGTTGACAAAGAGGGTAGGGGATTTGCAACGGAGAATTCTGCATGGTAGTTTGGCTGTTAATGCTTTTATTTACATGATAAATCCTAATGTTAGTGATCAATGTCCTTTCTGTGAGCAGAGAGAAACCATTTTTCATAGTTTTTTAGACTTTGGCAGATTGAATGCAAGGTTTGGAGAAAAGTTTTCAAAACAAATGTTCATTTTTGGTTTTAAATATTCAAAAATTGAGAGTGAAATGTCAGTTGCTTAATTTTGTACTTGGATAAGAATTTTAGATATGTATAAAATAGCCTATGTAATATATTAACATCATCAAATTAATGAAATATTCAGCAAATGATAAATAAATGACAGAAAAAAAGGAATAAAAACAGACAATATCTCTAAAAAAATTATAATTTTAGCAGTGACCTACGAAATGGGTAAACGAGAGAAGATTTTCCACTACTTAATCGATCGCATATATTTGGTTATCTTGGGCAGATATATAAAAAAAAAAGTATAAAAGGATGATAATAATAGTAAAAAAAAAAAAATCAAATATACTTGGGCGGCCGTTAATATACCTGGGCGGCCCGCCCAAGTAAAGTCTATGTGTGGGAAGCACTGACCACTGCTATTTGGGTGTACCATGGTATATAAAAAGAAATGTGTATACAGTATAGAGGAGTGCAAAATGAGAAGAGACAAAGAAATGTGTTTTATAATTTCATACAGTGAGTGAACCACAGTGAGACTAAGATAAACAAAAATTATATAAAACAAAGAAAAACAAATAAAGAAAAAAGGAAATGGTTTGTTAGGACAGGACGCTATTTGGCCAACATACGAATATATTTAGCCAACATACAACTATTTGAAAATCTGAAATCTGAGGGTTCAGGAAAATCTAAATATATTGAGGAAAAAAAAAAAACATATTTACTTAATATTCCAATGTTTTTTTTTTGTCATAAAGGAAAAATCTATAAATTGTATTATTGGATATAAATATAGAAGCTTAAACGTTCCAGGGTCACAACCAAAACAAAATGCATATCAAGAAACTGTGCTCTGAAACCTATTCACTTCAATTGCTCGTGACATGCAAAGCTCAATGCCAACTAGCTTATGCACACTCCACAGTCAATGTTCAAATAAGTTCAATATTCTGTTCTGTAGAAATTCCACTCATGTACACGTATGCTTTTCTGGTGAGCATGTGTAGTTCATGCAAAGTCTGTCTAAATAATGACCCATTGGTGCGAAGTAGTTTACTACGTAGTTTAGTTGTTCTTGCTGCTTGCAATAGGTGCTGTCATGGCAATATTGGTAAAATGACACTGCTTAACTCATTTACTGTTAATAAAATGTTACTGTTTATACAATTATGGTTATTTTATTTGCTTGTGTTTTTGAAAATCAGTATAATTTAAGATATTCAGTTACATATTTTTTTTTAATCTCAAATTGCTTTGCATCATGTAATAAATAAATAGAAAAATAAATATTATTATTGTTATTATTATTATTATTATTAGTAGTAGTAGTAGTAGTAGTAGTAGTATAATTATTATTATTAATATTATTGTCATTATTATCATTAGTAGTAGTAGTAGTAGTAGTAGAAGAATTATTGTTATGATTAATATTATTGTAATTATTATTATTAGTAGTAGTAGTAGTATAATTATTGTTATTATTACTATTATTATTATTAGTAGTAGTAGTAGTAGAAGAATTGTTATTATTAATATTATTGTCATTAGTAGTAGTAGTAGTAGTAGTAGTAGCAGTAGTAGTAGTAGTAGTAATGGTTTTGGCCAAGTGCATCCATAGTTTTTTTTGGTTTTGGTTTCAGCCCAGAATTTTCATTTCAGTGCATTATAGCCATCTGCCATATATGCATGTACTTTAAATTGGGAATAAGCAAGTTTAAACACAAATTATCAAGCCTAGCTAACAAATAACATTTTACACATGCTGACTAATGTTAATTCACAATGATTTTAAGAGTTCTGTTTCTAAAATGAATTTTTTTTTGTTGTTTTCGTTGCTAATATGTCTATAATAGCTAAGTTTAATGTAAAATGGTCAGAATTCAAGGCGTGCTTACATCAAACAAAACTAGAATGGCTGTATATATAGACCCTCCATACCACCCAGTCCTTGTTCCATATTTGTAAGCATTTCTACTTGTAGCTTTGCACCGAACTGTGAATTTTATGCCATTTTTCATTCTCTCTATGTATTCTGTATTCTTCTCTTGTCACAAATTCATTCTCTAGTTTTCATTCAATCTGATCTCTTGCTGCTTCTGCTCTTCTTTCTCATTTGTGCCTTTCTTTTGTCCATTCTTTCTTTCTTTCATTTTTCTCTCTCTATCAGGGAGGGATGTTGGATCGATATTGTGTTTAACATCACCTTTTAGCTATACGCAGCCTCCAGCTAACAAGTCCCGCACGGGTCACCTCTGACCTGGGCGATCGATGCTGGCTCGGAGCCCTCGTGGGAGTGTTGTTATGGGATGGAGGATGCTGATAGGGCTACAGAACACTGCCGTCCGACTTCCGCCACCATTCAGAGACGTGAACTGGAGTCATCAGGGATGGCATGCCTAAAAAGAGACAAAAACAGCATGTGGAAGAGGTTTCCTTATAAGGAAAAAAATAATTATGTGCTGTTGATCTATACTGTATTTTACAAACATTAAGCTGAGGTTTCCACTTTAACACTCCAAAATTGCCATGTTATTTATATTTGTTAACTCTTTGCTAGCACGATTTACCATTAACAAAGCATTTGTTATACAATTATGAACCTTATTGTATAGTGTACACTACTTTATCATTATCAAATGTAACTAACATTTGTTCATTATTTGTGTTATGTTAACTAACGCATGAACTAATGTGTCAACTAATGTATTAACACAATAAGCTGAATAAATGTGTTGATCATTGTTAGGTCATGCTATCTTATCCATGAAAAAATTCATTAGTGCATGTTTAAGTAAACATTAACTAATTTTAAAGAATAAATGTAATAAATGTAAAGTTTATGCATTGGAATATGAGTAAGTTAACATTAACAAAGATTACGTACTGCTGAATAATAGGCGTTGTTCACCATAAGTTCATTGTTACGACTAATGTTTCTTTTATTAATTTTTGTTGCACATTGTATGTGTTTTTTTTTTTTTTTCTCAGGTTTTGATTGGCTGCTGTTCGAGGAGAGCTATAAAAACGGAACTTCCGACAGAGTTCGAGAAGCTCATTTTTGGGGCGACTGTTGGTGGGAGTGGAGAGCTCCTGGATTTCCCTACCCCTCCGGCCGACGACCAAACTTTATTATTGTCAAAATCTCCATGCATGCTTGCAACTTTCTGAGAGTTTGAGCTTATAGGGGTGGCCTGCCTATTTATTTGATTACTTTCGATTTTGTTTATGTTCAGAGAGGAAGGTAAGCTTCCTGTATTTTTCTTTCAAGATTTACAGGTTATTTAGATTATTTACTTTGCTGATTCTTTTGGCCAGTGGCCAAAAGAGACGCTCATTTAAATAGTTTATTTTATCTACAATAAATCCATTCAATTACTCTCAACTGAGTGTCCAGGTCTGGTTGTCGACTGAAGGGGATCTTTTGCATATGTTTTTCTTTTTGTGGTTTTGTTTGTTTGTTTTCCTTGGGAAGTCCACCACCACAACCTCATTTCTTTATTATGCCCATGTAGTTGTTTTCCTCTAGACTTGGGGCGTAATGTCATGTTAACTAATGTATTAAATAACACAATATATGTTCAGTAAACATTAACAAAGACTAAGTAATGCTTAATGTGTTGTTCACTGTTAATTCATGTTCACTAACATTAACTAATACACTCTTATTGTAATGTGTTGCCTTTAACCATAAAACATTATAAAATGTATAGCTTAAAATTTATACATTTATTTTATTAAATTAAATTACAGTAATAGGACAATCCCAAACCTGTGTGACATCTCCTACAACTAATTATATTTTAAATGGTTTTAGTTTTCAGTAAATTACTCTGTTTATATATATTTTCCAGGTACTTAAGTGCAAAATCCAAAATGAAATTTCAGCTTACAGAACTAATATTCAGCTAATATGCACACAATGTGAAAATCACAGTCACAGTCTTTCAGTCTTTTCTTCCACTTTCTCTCAGGAATTTTCACATCTATTTTTAAAACATCATCATCTTTTTGAAGCAACGCTGTGTGTATTTCCAACATTGCCACATGATAAACCAATAAAATATAGATGCATATTTCAAACGCTGCACTAATCTGCATCAACATCAAAACATTTCTGGATATTAAAGCCCGCTCATACTGTAGCTTCGGCTAATAAAAAGCTCTTTTCAAAATGTCATTGCCTTTATTACATTTACAGAGATTGTTTACTTTGCATGAACATATATCGAATTACAGTCCAACCCATTCAATTTAGAACCAAATGTTAAAATCGAGAAAAATATTAACAGAAATTAAATACAAGAATGACAGCTGGTATATACACTTATCTGCCACTTTATTCAATGCATGTAAATGTAAATAACTAATCAGTCAATCACATGGTAGTAAATCAATGCATTGAGGCATGTAGACATGGTCAAGCTTATCTGCTGAAGTTCAAAATGAGCATCAGAATGGGTGGAAAAAAGGTTTTAAATGACAATTATGAATGTGACATGACTGTTGGTGCCAGATGAGCAGGTCCAGTGTGAGTGTTCCAGAAACTGTAGATTTTTTCTGAGATTTCCATGCAAAATCTCTAGGATATAGAGAGAATGGTCTTGAAAAGAGAGCATATCATATAAGTTCTGATGGTGAAAATGGCTGGTTGATGCCTGAGGAGAAGAATGGCCAAACTGGTTGTAGATTATGGAAGCTTTTGAGTATCATAACTCATTTTAAAATGCAATATGAAGAATGGCAATTCTATATGTAAAATGACAATGTATTTTGTATTTATGTACTTTTGTAGAGGTTAAATAGAATGAATCGCTCACAAACTGGACCATGGATTTTCAAAAGCACTTCGATTTAATATTTGTTGCAATGTATTAATTGAAAATCTATTTTCCAAACATCTTAAAGGAACACTCCACTTTTTTTGGAAATAGGCAGTTGAGCAGTTGAGTTGTAATGATTTTGAATACATTCAGCCAATCTCTGGATCTGGTGGGAGCACTTTTAGGTTAGCATTGAACCATTGACTTAACCATTGAATCGGATTAGTCCGTTAGCATATTGCTAAAAAAAAAAAAAAAAAAAAGGTAAACGATGTAACTACAGATGAGTCAAGCTTTAAATAAAAAAAATAATCAGAACTCTTTTTTGAATTTGTTGACCGAGATGCTAATGGTCTAATCCGATTCAATGATGTATGCTAAGCTAAACTAAAAGTGTTCTCATCCTGGCAGACCGAGAGATCAGCTAAATGGATTCAAAATGGTAAAACTCAACTGTTGAACTCTAGGGGAGTTGTAAAATTAGCCAATTTACAAAAAAGTTTCAATTCATTACAAAGAGATTGCCATTTTGCTATAGCTTGGTTTAGAATGCATTTTGAAATACACATTGAATTTTGTTAAAAACCTCACACGGCATTATGAACAAGAGTGTGCTCATTCATTTTACATCATGCATTTCCATTTTGCATTTGGAAATGAATTCGGCTACTGATATACTTCCATAGGAAATAACAGTTACTTAAAAAGCCACCTGTTACAACCAAGGAATGCAGAAGAGTATCTGAAAGCACAACCTTGAAGCAGATGAGCTACAACCGCAGAAAAACACAACAGTGACACTACTGTCAGCTGAAATCAGCAAACTGAGGCTATAATTTGCACTTGCTCAATATAAAACTGGAACAAGTTTACCTGCTCTGAAGTGTCTAAATTTATGTTGCAGCATTTCAAATGTAGGTTTGGACATCCAGTTTGTATTAGTGGTTCAGATGATGGTGTAATGGTGTAGGAGAGATTTTCTTGTAACACATTAAGATCCTTACTAGCAACTATTCATTGATTAAATGCCACATCCGATCACATTGCTTTTTGTATATACAACTCTTCTTATTGGCATAAAAGTTTCAATATGCCATATACTGTACACTCTATTTTTCAGACATGCCCTCAGAAAAAAAGTAAACCATCAAGCCCTGCTTACTGTGCATTTAAGGATGCCCAGTAAAAAAGCTAATCATTTGCAGACAGGGAGGATGAAAAACATTGTAAACTTAAACTCTTTCTTAACCCAAAGAGTTATAAAACTGTATTATCATCACAAATAGGGTTGCTATAATAAAAATATTTCATTACTGCACACTGTTTAGAGCAGTGTTTCCAAACCCTGTTCCTGGAGGCACACCAATAATACATATTTTGGATGTCTCCCTTATCTGAATCATTCATTTCAGGTTTTTGAGTCTCTTCTAATGTTCTGATGATTAGATTTAGGTATCTTTGAATAGGAAGAGGTTGAAAATGTGTACTGTTGGTGTGTCTTCAGGAACAGGATTGGGAAACACTGGTTTAGAGGATCATACATGAGCTACAAGTGTCATGCTGACATGTTTTATTTATGTACACAGTAACAATCAGAATACTGCAGTTAGATATGCAAATGATTGCTTTGTGACATCACTAACGGTGAATAAATTGATTATTAATAAAGCCTTGTAAACAATGTTTACTTGCTTCACCGGGCTAATGGTTTGCACGAAAACCGAGACAACATTTGTTCAGTGTATTGGTGTGCACACTTACCCAATCTTAACCCAATACAGCACCTTTGGTATGTTCTGGAACAGAGGATTTAAAGTCACACCATTAATGTGAGGCCAACAAATCTACAGCAACTATGTGATGATTCTATGTCAATATAGAACAAAATCTCTGAGCAAAGATTCCAGTACCTTGTTGGATATTTAGGACAGTTCTGATTGCAAAAAGAGGCTCCAAAATGTTACTATTAAAGTGTACCTAATAAAGTCACCAGAGAGTCTACAGCTGTAGTGTAGTCTGTGCATGTGTGTGTATTCCTTTACTAATGTAGCAGTGCACTGAAGCAGACACCAACCGAAGTGATTGTACTCCAAACGGCCATTTCCATTTGTGGGCTCTTGGGATTGACCCCACCTACACAGGGGCCAATTGACTGACAGCTATGACAGCCATTAAGCTGTTAGAGGTCCAACAGGCCTCGCAATAACTGTAGTTACAGGCCCTACAATAGAAACTGTGGATGTGGGCCACGCACTCGAAAAAAGCTTCAGTCTTGGGAAAGCCTATTGGGAAACCCACGTCAACGGCCATTACAGCTCTCACTGAACACAATAAAGCACTGTCCATCATATTGCCGCTTTAGACACTGACCTCTCCTTTTTCACCCCAAAAAAGAAAGTCTTTTTTTTTTCATTTTAAGCTCCACATGAGTATTTACCACAGCAGCCAGGAGTCTGGTGAATATTTTTTGGGGAACAGTAATTGTTTGAATGTAAAGGACTCTCAAAGCATAAAGCTAATGGCAACTAATGGTGCAAAACTTCTCCATTCGAATAGCCTAGCCCTAGTGAAACCCTCATTTGCACACTACTTAGAAAACTCTCCACAAAAGCACTTATAATATGTGCTACACACAATCAAGACAGTTACTCAATGAGCTGGGTAAATGACTTCCTCAAACTGTCTCACAAGACAAAGAAGCTCTTTTTGTACTGCATGCCTAATATTCATGTGGATTTTTTAATGTAAATACATTTATAAATTATTTAATATAAAAAAAAATATATATATAAAAAAAACGTAATAGTAAACTTCAGGTGTACAAATAGAAACTTTCCAGGATGATCATTAGCAAAAATATTTAGTTTTTTTTTTTCCCATGATTTACATAAACTGCACTGAAAAAAAATGATTCATTGGATTTAAAAAAAAATGTAAGAGAAGTGGTTGCCAACAACTTATATGGACTGAATTTAAACAAACAAATTAAAATTACAGCAGGGAAAATAAGTACTGAACACGTCATGTTTTTTTTTTTCTTTTTCTCCTGGGAATAATATTTCTAAAGCAGCTGTTGAGATGGAGTTGAACCAGATTTTGATAAAAACCCAAATAATACAAACATAAAAATAAAACAAAACAAAACAAATCTGAAAATTTTGTTATGTGTAATAACAATGAAATGACACGGAGAAAGTACTGAAATACTGAAACGTATTTAATACTTTATATAAAAGCCTTACATATAAAAAGCTTACCTTTACACTGACTTCAACAGTGTAAAAATTAGGTTTGGGCACCGAAACCGTAACCGGTATGGACTGGACCAAATCAGCATATGAATTTCGGTGCCTAATTTCAGTGCCACTGGTGCTGCGACAAGGACGTAAGAAGCATCAAGGGGTGCATCAAAGGCACACATAGGTGCGCGTTGTGTCACACCATCTCGAAACACTTAATTCTAAACAACTTTGAGGGATACGACACCGTCTGCGATGTTAGACGTTTGTTCTTGTTGCTTATAGAAGGCAAAGACCGCAGTACAGCGCATGCGGTGAGCAACTCCCTTCATCAACACACATGATCACATTCATCAAATTTGCTGAAACGAAGCGATCTAAAATGTGGCTATATTTTACAAGCAAGGATTCTGACACAGCAACGTGAAGCAGATGCTTTACAAAAGTTGCGGTATCAAATTCCATTAAAACAACACTCTTCCACCAGTCCTTAATTCATATTCTCATTCAATACCTCAGTTTGTCACGGGGACATAAATGAAATCTTCCTAAATGAAAGTGAAACTGCCGAACTGCAGTTAAAGTCGAAAGATTAAACATTAAAATTAAGCTGCGGAGGAAACGTGGATAGCGTGGTGACGCAATGACGTTAATGGATCTATGTGCTATAACATGAAACACGGTATTATGAAAGGAACATTCAAAAAGCAAGTCATGTAAACACCTTAATCAAATTATTGTCTTATTCAGATTAAGGCAAATCATTATGTCCATGTAAACATAGTCACAAGCCCCGAGTTCATGACAGCCTTTCCACAGGTTAGCAGTAAGCTAATGTAATGTTAATTACAAAATGCAAATCTTGCATTCATGCTAACAAACAAATGATGAAAATAAATATATTAATGTAATTCAAATATATAAAATATGAATTGATGTATACTTTAAAATTATTACAAATATATAATTATATTGTTCAATTATAATTATAAAAAAAAAATTATAATTGTCAAATAATTTTGTGGCTCAGAAGTATTGGTTCAGGCACCGTTTTGGCAATGGTACCGTTTTAAAAGTATCGATTTAAGCACCGGTATCAAAATAACCCCAAACGATACCCAACCCTAGTAAAAATGTTGATGGTTCTGTGGGTCTCGTCTATCAAATCTGATCTTTATTTTGTATTTTATATTGGATTCAAGTCAAGTGATTGGTTGGGCCATTCTACAGCTTGATTTTCTTTCTCTGAAAGTATTTGAGAGTTTCATTGGCTGTGTTTTGGATCATTGTCTTGCTGAAATGTGCACCCTGGTTTCATCCTCATCATCCTGCTAATCTAGATGTTGGACTGAAGCAGCTAATATTCATTTACAATGAGGAAGGGCAGAGGGTTGTTGAAGAACTACTGAGAGATTTCAGCTGCTGTCTGGTCTTTCCATGCCTTTCTACACCTCCCTTTCTTCATGTGTTCAATATGTTTTTCCCTGTGGCATTTAATTTGCTTACACATAACCTAATTTGTAAACTAATTAAGTCAATTAAGTTAAAAAATTAAGTCAATGGCACCTTTAGAAATATGTTTTACGGAGAGAAATGTTGTTCAATACTTATTTTCCCTGTTGCTGTTCAACCAAATTTGTTTGTTTAAATTCAGCCCATATGAATTGTTTGCAACCACTTACCTTAAAAAAATATAGTAAATCCAATATATGTATTTTTTTCAGTGACACAATACATAATTAAATGTTTTATCATAAAAAAAATAATGTTGGAAGTTTTATAGTGAATGTTGAATGCACAGTTTTGTGTCATACTTTGGTGCACTGTTAATGAAAAACACCATTTAAGCTTGGCAGAAAATATTCTCATTTAGCCAGTTTATCTGGGAACAAGCTTGCACAACATAATGGGGTATTTAGCATCATTCTATCTGGCTGACAAACTAAAAAAGCATCAATTACACACTTAATGCATCCTTTTCCTTTCTTTTTGTTGCATTAGTGCAAAAAGAGCTGCTCTTCTTTGTCAGGAAGTTCAAAAAAGACACAAAAAAAAACCATTATATTCCTGCTAAAATCACTCAAAACAGACATCACATTGTAATTATTTCCAAACTCCTAAGTAGAATCCTCCCAGAAGAACGTACAGACAGAATAGATTCTGATTCATATCATTTTATTGTGCGGTAAAACTATGAACTTCAAACTTTTGATGATTTTCTATCAAAAAAACTTCTACCATAAAATCATGTTTTAACATCACCAATATCCAAACATTAGCATATTAGTGTTTGGATCTAACTAAATGTATTACACAGATTTGCCATTACATTTGTTGTTGTTTCATACTTATTTTTATCCACACATAACTACTGTTTCAAATTATGGCTTGCACTTTCAGTTTAGCAATCTTCCATTGAAAAAAACAACAACAATTATTTATATAATAAAGTTCTGCTACAAATAATGTATATAATAAAACATTTGACATTGTATTTTTGACTTTATTGTATTTTCTCAAGAGCATTTTCGCTTTCTATTACGTATAGAATGGCTTGACATTAACACTAGTCTGCTTGTCCAGAACAAATTAATGATTTTGATGGGCAAGTGAAAGAAAAATTTAATTAACAAGCAACTTGAAAACAGTGACATTACATTTATGCATGAATTTTTATTTTTGAATGAATCATTTAGGTAAATGAATTGTTCTCATTTACACTGCCCATTAACTCAATATGTAAATAAAATGTAAATACATTATAATAAAATCAATGTAATCCCACACCACATGCGCACTTTGAGTGTGAACAAGATAGATCTTCTTGTTCGTGAACAAATTGAATGAACTTGTACATCTCATGCTTAAATTAAGTTAATTAAATGAATGTGAGAAGCTTTTTGGACAGTATTAAATTGTCTTGTTGTAATTAATTCCTGAAGCTTTTATCGCGGTAAATGGTATTATCACGATACTGACAGATTATGATTTTAACACGTTATATGAAATTAACTAAATTAACATCACATGAAAGTAATAAAAGCTTTTGTATTTTTCATCGTGAGTTTAGTTAAATTAATTTTAACTTTTGGAGCTGTTAATGTAAAATAGTGCTATAAATACAGAATTATCAATCAATATTCAAGCATGCAGATTAACATGAACTATTAGGATAATCAATAAGTCTCCGAGCCTTATAAACACCACTGCAAATACCATGTGAATATTCTTAAAAAGCACTTAAAAAAAACTATAATAAATAGTTTTTGCCCATAATACCAATATTGTGCAAGTTAATTATCACAATATATTTAAATTGTGAATATCTACATCTACAAGTGAATCAGCAAAAAAGTGGATGCAAAGTGCAGTTACAGGGTCATACTGAAAATACAGAAGATTTTTTTTAATGTGTAAATGTCTGACCAAACAATTAAAATGTTATTTATGCATTACAAGAAATGCAAGAAAACCTTGGAGTGGTCATATCCACCATTTATTTAGACTTTTTAGTTTATTTTATTTTGACTGGGTGAGGATGATAGAGTGATGTTTTGCAGGGCCTGTTGGAATATTCCTTAATTTGGCTGACGAGCAGTAAGCAGTTCATTAGAAGGATTATGACATGTAGCTTCAATATTGACACCAGGGATTGTCAATTACCACAAATTCCCATCCATCATCATTTAAAATGATGACCAATTAATCGATTAATCATTAACCTCAATAATGTGAGATGTGCTCACTGTCACCAGAATGACATCATAAGCAAATGACACTCAATACACAAGCGTCTTCACTAGGATTGTAAGAAGAATCAATGGTTGAAAATGAAATAGAATCATTTAACGATAAAATGTACAATAGCACATTCTCTATATGAGCAAATAGATGTCCAAAATGCAGTTTCTGTGCAGCTTCAAATGCCTCTACAGGATCCCAGCCTAGGATCAGAATCGTAAAATTATCAGTGATTTTTTTTAAAGTATTTATTTATTTAAATGACCATTCTTTTGTTGCTTCTTGTTCACTTCTCTATATCCCTCTAGTCCAGGGCTGTCTGACTGAAGTGCCTCCCTGACCTGTGCCGCCCTTTGGCTTTCCTCCAGATATGCAATTAGGTGTTTCAACTAGGTTCGTACCCAACCTAATGCTTGGTTCACATTAAGCTCAGAGCACCTCACCACTTGCTCTAGTTTACCCGGGGAATGTTTTTTACCTCAAGAGAATTTTTGGCTCAACTTGCACGAAAGACACAATTGAGACAACTCCCACGCATTTGTGGCACATGACTTGTGCATTCCCAGGTGGAAATTTGCCTATATTTGCGCATTTGCAAATATAATATGTAATATTACTTGTAATAAGTGCAAGTGAATGCAAATGTGCATGATGAACATTACAAGTGAATGTTCCTTACACAAAAATTCCATTCCGCTTGTGGTGTGAACCCAGCATGGGGTGTGCTAATGCTGTTAATGGTAATGGTCCTAATGCTAATGGTGCTAACTGGGCAGTTGTGGCCTAATGGTTAATGCGTTGGATTTGTAACCCAAATAGCTGCCCACTGCTCCGGGTGTACGCTCACTGTGTGTGTTTTTGTGTGTCTCCTCACTCAAAATGTGTGTGCACTTGGATAGGTTAAAAGCAGAGGACAAATTTCAAGTACGGATAAACCCGACTTCACTTTCACTATCACTTGCTAGTTACAGAAACGTTCAAGCTTTTTTTAACCTGGCTAATTTCAAGCTTGACTAAATGCTTGACTAACTTGTAAATATACTGCTATACTCTATTAACTATCTATACTATGTTTTGTGTCTCTACAAAAAATATAAATATATTAATTAACCCTTTCACATGCCAGTTTTAAATACACAAGCTGATCCCCTTGCATGAGTTTTTTTTAATGTGACCGTTATTTAGAATTGCAATGCTTTAAAGTTTCCATGGCAATGTGTCAAGTATCACGTGACACACCGTGGCTATCAAACATCCTAATTATGTTAATATTCTGATATTATAATGATATCTGATATTATGATTTTTAAATATGTGTAAGAACATGTATTTTGTCATTTAAACAGCTTAATAATGATATTGTTGATATCTATGACAAGTGATGGGTGCCACCATGTTAATCCACGCTGTAGAAGAAATCAGAGCTACTGGATTTAGAACATGATAATTCATGAATTTCTCACGAAATACATGAAAGTAAATGGCTGTTTAACTGGGAGAGGAATAGAGTAAACGTTTTATTAACATAAACAATGTGTATATTATGTGAATAAAGCACAATGCCCAATTAAATATAAAAATAATTATTATTGCCATCTCCATAGACATCAGCGTGTATTTTACAAACCATACATGCTATGTTTTGGTAATACTTGTGTATTTAAATGTCTGAAACCTAACTTTGTATTTTTTTTACACTGATAAATTGTGATTTATCAAAAGCACCGCATGGCTCTTTCTATGCCTCAGTGCAAGCGAGACGATTATTCTAAATCACACTGGTGTGATTGTACACTCAGGGACCAGCCTAGACTGATCATGTGATCATACATGTGAAAGGGTTAAATAATTAAACATCAACTGGTTTTTTTTTTTTACATATTTTTTTTTTATATTTAGACAAGTAAATGACACATTTGTGACTGATAAATAACAAAACAACAAAAGAATGCTTAATGTCGAGCTCTGCTATTGTACAGTTGTGTGTTGTACAATGTAACGTACAGTAAAATGTACATTTATAATATTGATAAGGAAAGACTTGTTTTAAATATATTTGGTCTTGTTATCTCCTGAAAGTTATTTGTAAATAAGTTGTTGTATTTTTTTTAGATACTGAAAGAATGAACAGTGACAATGATGTCACCATATTGCAACCATTTTTTCAAAACACGAAATTGATTGAATTTATTAATTGTTTACAATTTTAGGAAAAGTTACTCCCATAATTCATGTAAAGCATCGGTATTTGAAAAGGGTGGATATGGCACTTATTTTGTGAGCTAATTAGAACATACTTAATGCAAACGCTTGATATCCCATAATGCTTTGCACAGGCAACCATGTTTGATCTACCAACTCGCAAATGGCCACTGCACAGACAAACTCGTGAGTTTGTGTGTGTTTTAAGTGTTCAGATCCACAGTGCGCATCTCTGTCAACGTTGTACTTGCAGTCTGATCCCCTATGATACACAGCAAACAACAAACTCAGTAGCAGACGACTTTACCAAAGGGAATGACTTGTTTTGAAGAGGCTTTTAAGAAGAGCGAGGGAATCGATTTCAGAAGAACAGCACATCTTCTGCTCTGTTTTCTGTCCAAATATCTTAGGTTGTGGATTTGCGGCAAACAAACAGATGACAGAAGCAAAAATGGAAAAGATTGGCTATTTCAACCGCTGCCAAATATACAGCTGTCTCACAGTATGAAGGCTAGAATATATGACGATAAACCAGCTTTTTGGGTCACATTAAAATGAATGTGAACATACAACAAAACTGAAGGAACTCACTTGTTTCTACGTGTACAAAATCACATTCGTCCAAACTGAAAAACATATAAAATCATAACCTTTGTGAAAGTAATATGTCATTATGGGTGAAAAAATGTATCATTGTTAGTCAGTGTAATGTTATTTATTAAATAGCAAAATATGTCATCAAATGATTCTTGTTTTAAATATGCCTGACAATTTTTTGTTTGTTTGTTTTTTTATATAAACTCTTTTTAATGAAACACATTTTATTGTAAGGCAGCAAGTTGTAGATGTATGATAGTTATTTTAGATATAATGTATATACATATATTATTTTAAACAAAAAAAAACAAAAAAACAGAGCATAATCTGTACATTTATTATATTTTTTCATCGTTGTGATAAGTAAAAAAAAAAGCCAATTTTTACCCTTAGAATGATCAAATAATAGATTGTAATAAAATATATATAGTACATTCACAACAGACAAGCAAATTCTGTCAATTCGGATTTTATTTTCATTCTCATCTAAATAAAATAATTATCTTTTTTTTTTTAAGATAAAACATTACTACTACTACTACTACTACTACTACTAACAATAATAATAATTTAAAGAATTTTTTTTTCAATGCTTTTTGAATACATAATTCACAGTGGTAGTAGTAGTGAATAATAATAATAATAATAATAATAATAACACGTTACATATAAATGTATAATTTAATTAAAAAATTTTTTTATTTGTTTTACTTTATTTATTTATTTAATTTATTTTATATTTGGTAATTTTGTTCAGCAAGGAGGCACAAACCTGATATATAATAATAATTAATAATAATATATATAATTAACATAATTAATAAATGAAAGCAGTTATTTTAAATAAATTTGATGTATTGATAAAGTAATCCTCTACAAGAATGAATGACCACAGAACATTTAGCTTGTCTTAACAGAATTAAAAACAATTTGAAACTATAATACAATAAACAACATATTATATAAAGTATACTGTAATACTTCAAAATATTACTATCTTACTGTACATTCAATCTAATTAATGCAACTTTAAAGAAAAATAATACATTAAATTCATACCAACCCAAATCTTTTGAACAATTCTATACATACAAATTCATTATATAAAAACAGTAGACCAAATATCAATTTATAAAAGTAGAGAATTGGTTGATACGACAGAATAAAGAAGAATAAAAGAGGAGACAGAGAGAGAGATGTGAGCAAGAGAGCTGATAAAGGACGAATTGAGAAGACCAAAAAACAAAAAAAACAGAGAAGCTAACATGGCTGCTATCCAGAGCCCCGGGTGAATCTGTGCCACCAAACTGAGTGTGAGATACAGACTAATATCAGCACTTAAACGCAAGAACTGCAAGGTTATAGGTTCAAAAGCAACACATTCGACGTGCGTATGCCTTAGAGCCGACATAGAAACCGATAACTAAAAAGAAAGCGTTCTCATATGAATTCAACCCACCGAAGTCCTTGACCATATTAAACGTGTGTTGTTATTTCAGGAGGATATTGAGGTCGCACTCACTTTGCACTTTAAGCACCAGGGACTCTCTGGTGCTGTACAGGACCATTGTGATCTGATATGAAATCTGTGAGACCTGGGGGAAGTGCTTAAGACGGTGCTTTAATGTGTGTGTGTGTGTGTGTGTGTGTGTGTGTGTGTGTGTGTGTGTGTGTGTGTGTGTGTGTGTGTGTGTGTGTGTGTGTGTGTGGGTGGGTGGGGGGGGGGGGGGGTGGGGGGGGGGGGGGGGTGGGTGTGGGGGGGGGGGGGGTTGTGTATAGGAGGACAGCTGATGGTCAGAGGGTGTGTTTGTGCTGGTTTGAATACTTTATGAGGACACACATTTGTATAATGACATGGGCACAATGTATGAAATGGATTATTTAGAAGGTAAAAAATAAAATGTAAAAAATGCTACACATATGTAACCTTGTAGACAGAAGAGCTGCTACAGATTATGGAAAAAAAAATGGCCAATATTGTACTCACTATTATTTAAAAGAAATATATGAGTGGGGTCATATCAATGAATGAATGAATGAATGAATGAATGAAATAATTAAATTAATTAAATTACAAAGGTAGAAATAAAAAATATATATATTAGTTTTTTTAAAGACAGCAGATCAACAAAACAGAATATAGCCTAACTTTAAGCAAATCTGTAAAATAATATTTTATATATCATATCAATATTTAGCAAAATGCTCATCTGTAGCTTGTGGTTTTTACATGTAATGCCTTTTTTGATGTAAAAGTAATGTTTTGTTAATAATGTTAATAATGTGACATTATTTACATGCTGTTTAGCTACTAACACGTGATGCATTTAAATATGACGAACAGTTTCTTTCATCAATAGTCTTATTTTTCACGAAGAGCCTTCAGTGATCTGTCATGGGACATTAAAAATGGTCAAAACTACATTTAAAATCAAAAGCTGAGACTTTATTTCAAATTAAAAATAACAGGTGAAGTTCTCTATGAATCTATGATCTATGACCACACTATATTTCAAACCCTTGCTATGGCCATCCACACACACATCTGCGCACGCGCACACACACACACACACGCACACGCACACACACACACACACACGCGCACACACACACACACACAAGACCATAGCCAGCTGAGGTCTCCAGGGTCCAGAGCTCTGTAAATTTGTCATCCTCATAAAAATAACATTTAAATTTCAATGAATGAAAAATGTTTCTGCCTCGCAACAGCCTGCAATTACATGTTGCCAGATCTAGTTATTACTGTATGTGTGTAGTGTAACTGGAATATTATAATGTGTGACAGCATTGATAAAATAATTGGGTTGTTAATAAAGTGAAAAGATGTATATTTGGATTAGCTATTTTGTTATCTGACTGTGTGTGTGTGTGCGTGTGTGTGCGTGCGTGCGTGCGTGTGTGTGTTCAGTGTGTAGGAGGACTCGTGATGGTCAATAACAAAACGGAAATCAAAGTGTCACACAGAAAAGAATAGCACTATTGAAAAACAGAGCTTCAGGAAGAACGAGGGTTGGATGGATGGATTTATGGATGGACGCAGACATGAAGACATCATGACTGAAAACAAAAACAAGGGGGGAGACTGGAAAGAAGCTGCTGGAAATGACGGAATACATAGAAATAAATTGTTTCTTAAAGCAACAGCCACTATGGGGACCATCAAAAGGAACTCTTTTCATGGTTGTGAAGAGTTTTTAACTGTTTCGTTGCAGGTACGCTGTATTAGATACACTTTATGAGGCACACAAACAGGTCTTCGGACCTCTTTAGCATTATGTACTGTGTTGCTCAAATAAACTCAGGAATTGCTCTGTGTGTCATATACCTGGCAATCTTGAGAATAATAATAAAAACAAACAAACATGAATTTTTACTATTTTGTAAAGGAAAATAGGATATGGAAATATTTAGAGAAAAGAAAGATTTCTGCAATTGGGAATACACAATGTATGTACACTGTATGCATGCAATGTCATAAGACTATACAAAGACTATACATTCTCATATCTTATGTTACTCATTTGCATATTATATTTTTATATTTAGATTTTGCCGATGGCTAATATATTTAAAAATGACTGCAAAAGGCTATTTACAGTAGCCAAGTAAAGAGGACTCAACGCGGTATGTGGATTTAGCAAGGCAACATGTAGGATAATAATAATAATAATAATAATAATAATAGTAATAAAATTATTATTATTATTATTATTATTATTATTGTTATTATTATTACTATAATTACTGCAAGGTAAAAAGGACTCAAAACATAACATGGATTTAGAAAGTTAATATCTAGGCTAATATGTTATTATTATTATTATTATTATTATTATTATTATTGTTGTTTTTGTTTATATTATTATTTTTAAAATGTATGTATGTATGTATGTATGTATGTATGTATGTATGTATGCATGTATGTTTGTTTCTTTTTGTTTTTTGAAACTAAATAAATGTTGAGCTGTGGACACAAAATGACCTGCCCGGGACAAAGGTAATGCTAAGTGGCATTTGTCGAGATGTTTGTTCAAGTTTTATTTCAACTATAGTAAAGAGGACGGAATGACCATGTCTACTGAATCATATTGAAACAAAAACACAAACACATAGCTTCTTGTGATTATTGGATGAGAAAAAGTACAATTTAGTGTTTAATGAAGTTTTATTGATCCTTTTTATTAGTATTGAACAGCAATACAAAGTTTTATTAAACCGCATATAGACTAAAAGAGTGATCTTAGGAATTAGGAAGTGATTAAGAATTCTAAAAATCCCAATATATAAAATAAAAGGTTCCAAACAGGCAGAGTTTAAAACATCACTGTATTTATTTTGTACACATGAAGTCATATTTCCCAAATTATGTTTAATAGAGCAAGGAATTTTTCACAGTATTTCCTATAATATTTTTTCTTCTGGAGAAAGTCTTATTTGTTTTATTTCCGCTAGAATAAAAGCATTATATATATATTTTTTTTAATAATGACCATTTTAAGGTCATTATTAATTAATAATAATCCCCCTTAAGCATTTTTTTTACTGTCTACAGAACAAACCACTGTTATCCAGTGACTTGCCTAATTACCCTAACTTGCCTAATTAACCTAGTTAAAACTTTAAACTGCACTTTAAGCTGAATACTAGTATCTGGAAAAATATGTACAAAAATATTTTGCACTGTCACATGGCAAACATAAAAGAAATCAGTTATTAAAAATTAGTGATTAAAACTATTATGTTTAGAAATGTGTTGAAACAATCTTCTTTCTGTTAAACAGAACTTGGGGAAAAAATATACAGAGGGGGTAATAATTCAGGAGGGATAATAATTTTGACTGTATATACCAAACTGCATCTATGTATGTATGTATGTACTATACCCCTCAACGTATTGATTAATATAATTTCCCATTGACTTTTTTTGACTAAACCTCACACAGACGCACGCACGCACGCACGGACACGCACACAACCTAATCACTTTATCTTGGTCAATTGCCAATGAAAGGGGGCTGCAGAAAAAGAATGAGGTTTTATTTTACATTTTTTGCAAGCCAGTCTGAAATAACCACTTCAGCAACCACCAAATATTTAATTACAAACGCATTGTTCTTCACATTGACTGCAGTATAATGTTTGTCACCTCACAAAAAAAAAACGTTACAGCGAGAATTAATCTAATCGCGTGGAGAATAAAAGACAAAAAAAAAGACAAAACAATCACGCAGTAGTCTCTCATCGGCACTCAACATTCATTTCTTCGGCTTTCACGTTTTCCAGGGATTTCGGTGTCAGCATTAATATGATCATTCTGAAGGTTTTCATAATCCCTGTCCTGATTACACTTCACGAACACGCTGTGTGGGTATTTAATAAAGTGAAATATGCGTGAGTGGAACCTTGCTCGTGCATATTCATGTGGGTTAAATCGTATTTATTCGCTCTGCCTGCGCAACGTCGCAATAAAAGTGAAGTAAATAAAAATACAATTAATATAGATGCAAAAAAAGGCTGCCTATATTAAAATCAAATATGTGAGGCTATAAATAACACATACATTATGAAATGGTGCCTCAATGTACTATATATGTAGATTTAATTGATAATATTATGCACATTTCCAATTAAATCCCATTAAATAACACCTCTGAATAATGCAGTTAAATGCATCATTTGGATACAGTAGATGTTTATTTATTTATTTATTTTTTATTTATTTTTTTACCAAATTAGTTTTTTTTCTTTTGCCTTCCAAGTTTATACATACAGAATAAATATCTCCAAGGTAAGACAGAGGATGGAAATTGCACTAATGAGGTTTCATGTTTCTCCTTCACAAAAACAAAAGCACTAAGAGTGGGTATCCATCCACTTCATTTATTTATTCATCCGTTTGTTTATTTATTCATGCAGTCAGTCCACTTATCTCACTCATTGCTGAGATTTTCCCTTGTAGATCATCGAGCAACCAGATGGTTGCAGGTTTAATTAACAACTTCAAACGCAGTCAGCAGACAGGAAGACGCGACTTTATCCCTCTCTTTTACACACTAAACTCTGGCTGCAGGCTTATATAATATATACAGTAACACTTTACAATACGGAACATGTAGTTAATGCTAATGTATTTACTAATATGAACATTACATTTAACACAGTGTTTATGCATATTTGTTGACCATGTAAATACAGTTGTTCATTGTTAACGCACAGTCTATTAATGTTAACAAGCACAGCGTTGGATTTTAATAATGCATAAGTAAAGGTTGAACTATGGTTAATAAATGCTGTACAAGCACTGGTCATTGTTTGTTCATGTTAGCAGATACATTAACTGCATCTCCCCATAATGTAAAGTGTAACCTACTGTAATACGCACTGATGTGCTAAAACTTTATGAACAGCCAAAATGTTAAAAAGGGTCATTTTAAGCTGTGTAGTGTGGATGGAGATTGTTTTTATTCTGAAATACAATAAAAAAGAAAGTCTGGATGAGGAGTGTTTTCATTAGGCGTGCACTGAAATTAAAATTCTGGACCTAAACCGAAAATGCTGGATGTACTTAATTAGTATTTTAATTAATAATATAATATAATATAATATAATATAATATAATATAATATAATATAATTTTGTAAGACATTTTAAATTTAAGTCATTAACTTAGATTATAGCCTATACTGATAAAAAACAAACAACAACAAAACACAAGCCAATAAAATAAAGACATTTGTGACCCTGAACCACAGAATTAATTGGATTAATGTGACCACATTACTTTAATCAACACTTTGTTTAAATAGAACAGTAGAATTTACAGATGAGATATTTTAAACCACTTTAATATTGCCAGTTTGTGTATTTTAAAAGCTCTTGTTAAAAGGGGTGGTCCACAGTGTATTTTTAAGGCTTGGTTGTGTTTATAAGATGCAAAGCAATGTGTGCTCATGCTTCACTTGTAGAAAATCAGGTTATTTTTTCATATATCTTACTATATACAGCTACTAACCTAACATGAAAAGAACTGTGATATTTCCTAGTTCTTCTGAAAGGCCCGCCCTCAAGAGGCTCTGATTGGTCCCCTAACATAATGTGCTGTGATTTGCAGATTGGCTCCATGTCACTCCCCTACAAGCACACGTTTTTGCGTTGTGTAAACAGTCCAGAGGCTCAGAGCAGCTGTTAGCAGCGTTAGCTGCCTGAATCAGACAGAAATGAAGAGCACACAGCTCACGCCTGCTCTCTAAAATAAAATCTGTCTTTCACATGTATACGGAATAAGCATGTGTAAGTAATATAAAAACGTTCTCATATCTTTTGCGAGTTTGTGATTTGAAATGTAGAAAGCTCGGAAAGCACCACATAGAGAGACGCTGCACGCGCTGCTGAAGATTGTGGCTGTTTACAGCGGTTTGACTGATAAATATTAATTTGTAGCTAAATTGTTAACGGTGACAAACAGCATTTCCCGTTGTTTACATCCTTGTTTACGTCCTCGTTTATGCTAGAAACTGTGCCTGTAGTTGATTAATTTTAACAAATAAAAATACTTACAGGTTGTGGCTCACAGTCCACAGCTTCGTCTGTTGGAGGAGTTTTAACCGAATCCAGCACTGAACTGGAAGAGATTCTGGAAGTTCTCCTTTGTCAAATGCTAGCGTTATATCTTTTTTTATATAATTCTCTGGAACATAATTAAAATTAAATTGTAAGCACTTCTCTCTTTGTGTCGTGTCCTTTGGAAGCCCAAATACAGAAACAGAACAAGCTCTGTGGAAATAGCAGCGTTTGGATGGCATTTTAGCTTTCACTGCTTTACCATTACAGCACCTCTGGCCATGCCCCTTCGATGTGCAGGGTGTGTGTGTGAGGTGAATGCGCGTAACCTGAAGCGTTTGTGATCTCACTAGCCCAGATGTATTTTTTTGTAGTCCCCAAATTCGTTCGCTGAAGGCTTTGCTAAGCTAACTCTGTAAAAGCCAATGTCTCCCTTTGCATTGAACTTTGAGCGTATTACATTCAGAGAAACTAAAGTTTAAAATATGATATCGTAGAGGACCACCCCTTTAAATAAGTATGTTAGCACATTTTTGTAAACATATTTCTGCAAAGATGTTTGTCATTGTTATGCCTTCATAAGTCAAAACGTACATGCAACACCATGCTACAGTCAAAATATTAAAGGGAAGCTGCACACACTTCAGGTATACATTTGGACATGTTTGTAGTTCCACATTCCTTACACATTTTTAGCCCTTAACCCTGTAGATGTTCAAATCTTGGTCAAATATTGTCTTATCCTATGATATATAAATCTCTACTTCCGAAAACTGACACTTACGACTGGTTTAGTGGTCCAGGGTTACATCTTTTTGACAGTGAAAGAGCCGAGAGGCTTCAGTTTACCAGAATTGCCATGACAGCACAGTAGCATTATTGAAGCAGCAAGAACAAGTACACTTGTTGGTCGACTAAGCAATAAATACTACCTTTGCATAGTGTATTGAAATGAATGGTTATATAGTGCAGTGTTTCTGTGTCCAGTATGCAGTGTCTACAGCTTTAGGTAAAGTGAAACCGGCACACTGGACAGTGCAGCACAACATAATTTTTTTCAGCTAATATTTTAGGCCATTTTTCTCTTTCAGTCATTCAGTCATTCACACATTCAGTCACACACACATACACTGTACTTCATTTATCTAAAATATTCTTTAATTTCCATGTTTCACTCTATTTTGTGCATAGCCTTGTCCACACAGCTTTAAAAGCATACTCAAATGCATATGGGTGAACAAGTTATTAACAAATTTAAGACTCATCTCAGCATAATTCCTTACACAATACTTTATTACCACCATAAATGCAAGTATTTTAGCACTCATCAGGGTTTAATTTCTAAATTGCCTTGATATGTGCAACATAATAAAACAGTGTCGACATTAGCCTCTCACTCTTACCTGTTTCTGAGAAAAATCTTTTTTTTTTTGCGCTAGTCACTGAAAAACATCACTTTACAATGACTGCCACTTTAGCATTATAAGCTTCTATCAGAATGGTTTTGAGGTATTGAACTTGAATGTTTTTCCATTCTATATAGCAATTGCAAGGGGTCATGTTTTCTAAAACCAAATGAAATGAAAAAAAAAAATCACATGATGTAAGTTCACAAGAATACACAAATAACAATTTTTGACAAACCAAGATGACGAAGTAGCAATGTAATATTTTTTATGCAAAAATGATGTCATGGGCAAATATCATTCATTCATTCATTTTCTTTTCGGCTTAGTCCCTTTATTAATCTGGGGTCGCCACAGCGGAATGAACCGTCAACTTATCCAGCATATGTTTTACGCAGCGGATGCCCTTCCAGCTGCAACCCATCACTGGGAAACACCCATACACTCCAATTCACACACATACACTACGGACAATTTAGCAAAGGAGGACAAGGGGAAACCGGAGCATCCAGAGGAAACCCACGCGAACATGCAAACTCCACACAGAAATGCCAACTGACCCAGCCGAGGCTCGAACCAGCGACCTTCTTGCTGTGAGGCGACAGCGCTACCCACTGTGTCACCCATGGGCAAATATATTTCTGATCAAACTGTTATAATAGATCTTCGCACTCCATTCCATTGTTTTGTTTTCTTCCTTATCATTTTAAATTTAAGTTATGCTAGCTTCTACAGATGATCTTACTAGCACCTGGAGGCAGCCAGAGGCAGTGGTTATCTGGCTAAAGAGCTTAACGGAATGCAATAATTTTACATCCGCACACTTCAACACACATAAAAACACAATTAACCTCTCGCTGCCATGCCACTCAATATCCTGTCTAATGGCATCAGAAAAATACACTGCAAGATGGCACCGCACTCGCTCCCCGCAAACCACTATTGACACACAAAGTACTGTCTGATCCCGAATAAACACAACGGTGTGTTAGTGTGCGCACGTATGCTGGTGTCTATTGTCCGCGGTGGCCACAGGGAATCAAAGCTGTCTGAAAGGGAACAAATGTCCTTGATGAACAAAACCAGAGGCTAGAGGATTAATAATACACAATTAGGCTAGCATAACAGACGCTTAATTCCAAATTGTCGTTGATGTCCTTGGAAACATTTTAAATTTGTATATGGAAAATTCAATGGAAAATTGACATCAGTGTTTAGGTGTTTGCCATGGTTTTGTTTATGGTTATTAACGGTTTTCTGTGTATTTATGTTTTCCATGTTACTTATACCATGTTGCTATGATGTTCTGGGTGGCTGCTAGCTGGTTTATTGGATGGCTCCAGACTAACATTTGAGATCATTGGCAACAGTGCCACTAAAGATGGACATACATAGTGCAAGTTTTGCTTTTGTACGAGCTTGTACACAGCAAAATATGGGGACCCAAAACAACTCTAAGTGAGTTAATTTCAACACTTTGAAAGTCCACTCATGGGGTCCACTCCCACTAGAGTTAATTCAACACTTTCAAAAGTGTTGGCACATTGAAACCTACAATAGGGTTAATTTCAACTCTGGGCAGAGTTAAAAATTTAACTATATTTAACGCCACCCGGTATAAAATACATTTTGTGTTGGTGTTTGGTGTATTTTTTGTTTTACTGCAATATCTTGTAATATCTTGTAGTAAAGACTGTAAATTATCAAAAAAAACATTTTATTTTAAAATGTTCACCATTTCAACAATTCATTCAGGTTTTAAAATGCAACAATATGGCACCAAATATGCTTTATCAGTTTTATTAGAACAGTCCACACATAGACAGAGGTGGCATATCTACAGATATTTTTACAATTGAATTTGATGTTTCATCAGAGCAAGTTCAATATAGCGTCACTGATAGTTTTTTCTGAAATTACATTTTAAACTCCAAAAGGACAACTTGGCTTGCAAATATTACACTTCTGGTGTTTCTTTGGTCATCAATACCAAATACAGCAGTCTGAATGAAGGTATAAATGCTGTAAACTTGTATGAAAACAAGCTGGACCTTTCCAATGGAAAATGGCGTCTGGAAAATCCTTCAGTGACTGGGGCTGAATTCTCGGATGTTGTAAATAACACCACCAAGTGTTGGATACGTAACTCCTTGATTTTGCACTGGATCAAATCAGCTTGTAACTCTGATTATATTCATTTATCAAAATCTTACTCTATAATGTCAACACTTTACTCTGAAATTCTTCAACACCGAGAATTTGTGTACATGTTTTTTTTCCCCATTGGGAGAAGTTGCATGGAAATCTTGCATCGTTTGAGAGGAAGTTATGAGCCAAGCATTATATGAGGTCCTGATCATTTTCAAACATGTCAAAAAAGTTTGGGAGCTGTCGGCTTACATTCGTGAGGTGTGTGTTGTTGAATAAGGTGATCATCTGTGGATCTATCTGTGACCAATCAGAAGGACAAACTAGCTAAACAGCGAGCACGGTATGACATGTCATGCACATCACGAGTGGTCAGAGATTATAGTTTACAAAAGACAAGGTTATAATTCACTTTATAATTGACAGACATGTGAATCTGTCTGTTTTGTGTACAGTCACAGCTCATATCAATAGTTGTTTTGACAGAGAGAGAGAAAGAGAGAGAGAGAGAAAGAGATAGAGAAAGAGTAATGTTTTTCACTTGCCATTATTTTGCCGCAGAATTTCATGTGATTGCTTCAGAATTTGCAGGGTCATACAATTTTGACGCATATCATTGTGTCGAATGATTTTCATAAAAACTCACTCGTGACATGTATGCGGAAATATGATCTTCCGACCATCAGAATTTACACTATGTATGCCCACCTTTAGGCTATGTTTACACAACAATAATGTAGCCTAAAACTGAAAAGATTTTCCCTTGCATTTTTGAAAAAGTTCCACATTTACACAACAACGATGTAGATAAAAATGGAAACGTTTTTTTCCCTAGCGTTTTAAATTCATATTATATTTATATTTAATTCATGTTAAAATGATAACAGAATTTATCATGTGTGTTAGATGCGTCTCTGCTTTTGGTTGTAATGTGAAGGAAATCCACAGATGAATTGTTAGAAAAACACTTGAGAACCAACAACACTAGTATGTTGTGTATGTTTGTTCATGTTTCCTCTTATCTTCACCTCACTAACACATCCCATACACATTGACAAACGACAGTGGGCCTTTTTTATTATATAATAAATCTGAATTCATGTTGCAAGGTGGTTTATCTGGTTGAATAGTCAACCACCAGGAAAGCCCAGGAAAAAAATAATAATAAATAAATAAATAAGATAACGGGCGACGCGGTGGCACAGTGGGTAGCACGTTCGCCTCACAGCAAGAAGGTCGCTGGTTCGAGCCTCGGCTGGGTCAGTTGGCATTTCTGTGTGGAGTTTGCATGTTCTCCCCGTGTTCGCGTGGGTTTCCTCCGGGTGCTCCGGTTTCCCCCACAAGTCCAAAGACATGCGGTATAGGTGAATTGGGTAAGCTAAAATTGTCCGTAGTGTATGTGTGTGAATGAGTGTGTATGGATGTTTCCCAGTGATGGGCTGCAGCTGGAAGGGCATCTGCTGCGTAAAACATATGCTGGAAAAGTTGGCGGTTCATCCCGCTGTGGCGACCCCAGATTAATAAAGGGACTAAGCAGAAAAGAAAATGAATGAATGAATAAATAAGATAACACTTTACCATGGAAAAACAGATGTTAATTTGTTAAAAAAAAAATGCTACTTTAATTTACCAAATTTATCGTGGCACTGAAATACCAATACTGTACCAAGGTACTGATGTAAACTAAATAACTACTGAATTAATTTACTATGGTAAGCCATAGTACCACCATGCTATGCCACTTTAAAATGCCACCGTAGTCTCCCTTTTTTGAATCCATGATAAATAGCACAAAGCAGCAATTTGCATAACTCTGCTCCACTTAAAGAGAGTTTATACCATGTGATTTGCTCAGTAATGGCGGCTGATAACAGATTTTAAAACATCACTGCCTCAGGAAAGCAGACTGACAGTTTTCAGAATTATTCCACTGCTAATGAGGTCTAGTTTTTATAGATGTGACTATTATACAGTGAACTAAATACACTTTAAGTGTGAATACAGCTCCCCTGTGCTAATGAAAGCATGGCAAAAAACAAAAAAAACAAAGACCCCTCAGAGTATGAATACAGATACTGCTCAAAGCGACGGATTAGGCCTATGAGCTCTAAATGGCAGGCAGACTCTTAATATCACAGACGCAGTGAGTGACGTGCTGATGGTGCGGCCTGTAATTAGAGTGTGTGCCGTGTGTTTGGCTAAAGATGAGTAATTACTCATCACTTGGAGTGGCTGGCCTCTGATAAAGCACTCATTCTTTCTGGCTTATCAAGGGGTCAAAAAGAAAATGGGTGTGGGGGGAGGAGGGAACTGAAAGAGAGGGTGGGGAAAGATAAAATGGGATTGACAGGCAGCTAGTTGGACTAAATGCTAATGCACCTGGTGACATTTAGCGGTGTCTGTAAATGTCCCCCCCCAAACAGAACCCTAAGATGCATGCACACACGCACACACACACACTTCATCTAGGCAGCACATTAAAGATTACTTTGCCCCTAGCAGTGTTGGGAAAGCTACTGTGAAAACTACAGCTTAAGTTCAATAACAGCTATGCAACATATAACAGCTAAAAACAACAAGTTGAGCTTGAGTTAAAGGCATATGTACAAATTACAATGAATTCAATATAATATCTAAAAACCACTAGAACAGTGTTATGTATTTTGCTGTTAATTATGTACTTATATTATCCCACATGTTTAGAAGAATGTTCAAATACAGAGAAATAAGCAATTAGTGACAACCAGTGATGCTAATGTGGTCATACATCCTCGATTTCTGGTCAGATGCTCATATTCGATGGTGTCTGGCACTTTAAAGAGGTGTTGTCTTCACAGATAAATCTGGGTTTTCACTGTACGTGTACGATGTGTGGCAGATGGCAGATGGCAGTGTATGACCTCATGTGAGTTGCTGATGTCAATGTTGACATCATGTGGTTTGCTGATGTCAATGTTGTGAATCAAGTGACATGGTATGGGCAATGTTAAAAAATGTACAAAAAAACAATTTACAAAAAGAAAGAATTAAAATAGTAATATATTACTTTTTACTCAACACTGGGTATGGGCAGGCATATGTTATGGATAATAATAATAATAATAATAATAATAATAATAACTACTATTATTATTATTATCAGGGTTCATACACATTTTTACTACTAAAATTCCATGACTTTTCCAAAACTTTCAAGTACATTTTCATGACCTAATGTTTCAGGCAATGTCTACATATGCGTGGTAAAAAACAATACATGTTAAAATTTATTACAGCATATCGTAAAACACGCAACAATATTTTGTTTCAGCTTATATTTATATCTATGTAAAATTGAATTAGATAATGCTTACACCGCACTAATAATGTGAGAGTATGTGATTGGCCAAGGACAGAAACGAAGAAAAGCCAACTAACCAATATTAAAGAATACAGATATCTGTTTTCCATGACTTTTCCAAAACTTTGTGGGTTTTTCTGATTTTCCAAAACTTCTCCAGGCCTGGAAAATGCCATGTTAAAATTCCATGACTTTTCCAGGTTTTCCATGACCGTATGAACCCTGCATTATTATTATTATTAATACATTCAGAGTTTTCCACTTTCAATTACGACATTGTAGCAGTATTCATATGTATTCAAATAGCATTCACAATCATTCCAACATGACTCTAATGCACCATTAGCCACTTTACTGCAAGCATTCAACCAAAAGATTAGAAAAAAGTGCATAGAAGCAGTTTGAAAATAGGTGACTAATGTCATGCCACTGAAAAATGTACTTCAGCTCACATGCATTACTCCTACACGCCGGTTCTTGCGTTTTCAAGGGGAGGTCATGGAAGATTCATGCAAATGTCTGTCAGGTCAATGTTTTCTCTACAGGATGATACAAGCTCAGATTAATGCACCAGTAATGGTTACTTGAATTTAACAAAGTGATCATTACAGTGCTTTCTTCTCTACTTGTGCTCAGCATCTGCTACTATTGGAGGGTCTTTCTGTTAGCCTTAATAACAATGACTCAGTAACAAGCCCTCACTTTGAAGATGACTTTGATGTTGAGACCGTCAATTGTAGAAGGTCTGAAAGCTTTAAAGACGTTGAAAAAAGAGCAGATAACAAGATTGAGGGCTTCTGCTTTTCGTCACCAACTGAGCTAAAGGAATTCAGTCGTGTTGGGAGTCAGGTCAGATTCAAGTTCTGGCGAAATAACATGAAAACTGAGAATTTCAGGAGGATTGCAGGTCAAATATCGGAGGAATTCTTTGATCACTACACCAAAAAAAAAAAGGGGGAAATAGATCCTTATTTTAAAAATAGACTTTAATTTATCTATTAAAAACTACATTTCATAAAACCTGCAGAAGGGATGAGGGGATGCTTTAGATCGAGAAATGCTCAAATAAAACACTACAAAATACTAAGACGAAAAGTGGTTTTGAGTACTGCAAATGTGAGGAAATTTGCTAGTAATAGATTAATCAAAACATTTATTAAAATTAATATAAACAAATACATAAATATATATTTATATTACTACACAGAATTGCATATATAATCATATAGTGCATCAGCTGAAACAGAAATTACTTAAACGTAAACTCATCACCTTCACTTAATTGTGGCTTTGTGAAATTAATATGATTTTATTAAAAAATAATATAATATCACCTCAGTGTTTTATCCAAAATATTAAAACATATTATAATAGCACTAAAACCTACTACACATTAACAAAGACCCCGATATGCATGGTGTACCTCAGGGCTTGGTTCTTGGCCCTGTCAAATTCACTTCAAAGCCTCTAATTGAGGAGCACCAGCAGGAAAACATAGAGTTTCCTGCATAACGGAAGCTTGGAGTATAAGTGTAACACCTGAAAGAGACTTCAGACATCTAAATCAAACTTCCCGTCTTTGATCATGTCTGACTGATTCAAGGCTTAATTGGGATATTTTTACTTTACCGTTGCAAGAGGAAGCTCCTGGTCACTAATGTCATTCTTAATGGACTTTAATTAGTGAAGCATAGGGGAAGAGACAGAGAGAGAGAGAAAGGGAGCGATTAAAGAGTGAATATAGAAATCGTGTTTACTGCAGTCCGGCACTTTCTAATTGCTCCTCCGTGCGTTTATGGTCTCTGACAGAAAACAGGAGAGTTGACATGCCCTTTATTAAAGCATCAGAGTATACTCTTACACATACTTCTTTGTTGATTTTGGAGGAAAATATCTAGAGCTCTGAGGGCACAGATTTGGTCGAGCAGAAGTAAATGATTTTAGAAAGTAATCTAATTGTATATTGTTGACCAATATTCATTCATTCATTCATTTGCCTTCGGCTTAATCCCTTATTTATTATGGGTTGCCATAGCGGAATGAACCGCCAACTATACCAGCATATGTTTTACGCAGCGGATGCCCTTCCAGCCGCAACCCAGCACTGGGAAACACCCATACACTGTTGCATTCACACTGACTTATAAACTACGGCCAATTTAGTTCATCCAATTCACCTATACCGCATGTCTTTGGACTGTGGTGGAAACCGAAGCATTCAGAGGAAACCCACAGAAATGCCAACAGGCCCAGCCGGAACTCAAACCAGCAACCTTCCTGCTGTGAGGCGACAGTGCTAACCACTGAGCCACCGACCAATACTATGACTTTTTTATTCAATATATTAAAAGTAATTAAAAAAAAGTAACACTGTTAGTAACATGGTGTCTGCATAATGGTTTCAGGGTGCACATCACCATAGATACAATCAGCAAGGCCACATTTGTATTTGATAACGTAAACAGATCCTAAGAGAAATGTTGTCCTTATGTTACTTGTTGTCACAGTCAGACCAGGCTCTCCCCTCACGCAACCACACAGATCACCGTCACCTGAGTTTTAATTAGTCCCGCACCTGTCACGAATCAAGCTCATATCCAGTCACCACATATAAACCCCATGCACCGTTCACTCATCGTCCGGCCTCGTCTAACCACCAGAAAGGACTCATACACGGTCAGTGTTGTTAAACTTACGTCTAGTTATACTTACCTGTACTCTGTTCCGAATATCTCCAGTGTTCCCAATCTCCTCTCCTAGTGCCTGTGTGCTCCACGTCCCCAAGTCCGGTGTTTCCAAGTCTCCTAGTCTCCGTGAGTGTCGTCCAGTCCTCCGTGGTTCCCGTTTCCTGTTGAGTGTCTCCTCGTCTCCGTATATCCTTCTGAAGAAAGACTGTCCGTCAACCCCAGCCAATATCACCAACAGTACTGTTTGTCTCTCATCTGTTGTCCGCTGCCATTCTGTCAATAAACTGTTAACTTACCGATCTAGTCCCGTCCCTTCTGTGACACTTGTCTTATGCTTTTTTCTTTTTCCATAAGATCAAGACTAGCCTATTTTCATGTCAGAAATGGTATTTTGCACATACTATTTATATTCTTTTAGTAGGCAATTACACTGTCTACCCCTGCACTCGCACTTAAAACAACCCTCTCCATCATGTTTTCAGCACTCCGGTATGAGCTTAGGGAAACGTTCTCAGATTTTTCTGCATTCAATAGACTTATTGGTAATAAGACAACATGGCTGTCGCTTACAAACAGATAAAAATATGTGTATCTCAAGCAGCATCTACCAAAAGCAGAATGGTTTTGTGTGCCACCTCTGTACAGCCAGTAAGTGAAACTGCTTGCATTTTAGCACCTGCCGGATTTCTCCCATTGAAAATAAACTAGACACTCATAACTAATGTAAACAAATAAATAAATAATAACAATTCAAATCGATGTTGAGAATATTGATCAACGCTATCTCACAGCAATTTGTAACTTTTTAGTGGTTAATTTGTATGAAATTGTACAATTTATTCATACAATTTAGTACGATTTGCTCATCCCCAATTACAGTTGGGTTTAGGGGTGGGGTTGGGTGCCACGCCTCCTTTTAAAAATTGTACATTTTCGTACAACCAAACTCAGAATTTGTACAAATTAGCCACTAAATTGACAAAACGTAAAATAGTTACTGTCAGGCTGGATTGATAGAAGAGGAAGCCACCGAGCAGCAGCTCAAAATAATAATACTGTATATATTAAAAAAAACTTCATCAAGTTTATTAGAAAGTCATGATAATATAAGTCAGTTTGTCATTCTACACTTTTGTTTTGTTCAATAATGATAATTGATGCCCTATTGTCAATCATTTGAAAGTGAAATTAATTTAATAGCACACAGAATTTATAAGCCATCTCTGCGATACAGGTATTATTGGTGTTATCACACATTGATTAACCAGTGGGAAAATTATGTTACCTGACACCTTAGAGTCAGGCTTCATTGTACCTTTTTTTTTTCTTTTCTGTTCTCGGTTTTTGCACATCTCTCTCTCTATAAGCGAGTCTTTTAGACACTGAGTGATGGGCAGCATCTATTCCCTTGTCTCGCGGTGACTGCCCCTGTAATTGACGAGGGAGAAGCGTGCCCCGCAGAGGACACAGGCCTGCCCTACAGACAACAGATTTACAAACCATTTAACAGCCATTCCACTACCCTTCAGTGGTCAATCTGGCCACAGGAGGTGACTTGTGTCTATACATGCAACAGTGGACGTATGTCAATGGTAGATTAAGGCCTAGAGTTATCGATTTGATCCTCGCATGGTGTGTGTGACAGAGGCAGTACAATGTTCATTTGTGTCATGTGTCAAGAGAACAGCAGCGCTCTGAAAAGAAAACCCAGTTATTCGGTTTAAAGATGGCATGAAATCAGAATAGAAGTTTTGTGACTTGTAAACAGATGTGTTAGCTTTGAGGCTAAACAAAATGCTAGAGGAGTGGTTCCCAATTCCGGTCCTCGGGACCCCCCACCCGACATATTTTGTATGTCATTTTTATTTGACACACAAGGATCAGTTCATGGATTTCTCTGTTCTCTCTGTTAAAGAGCTGATGATCTGAATCAGGTGTGTTACGTAAGGAAGACATACAAAATGTCCTAACAGGACAAGTACATATATGTTGTTACTAGGGCCATGAGATCTCGCGAGACTAAATCGCGACGAGATTTCACGTCGAGGTGAAAAGTTGTCTCGTGAGTTGTGATGTTGTGATGGAGCGTGAGGGTGAATTTAGCACTGAAGATTGGAGGCATGATTGGATTAGAACCGCACATCAAGTGCTTTGCACACACCTGACAAGCTGGCCTAGAAGTTGCACGTCACTCGTTTGGGGCGGGTGAGTGTGACGTAAGCGATTCTTTCTTCACTGGAGTTCAAGGGTTGCCGCGTCCAAAAGCAGAGGCTGCTACAACTGCAGCCACACGCATTAACCAAGGCTCATAACATACGATGGAATAGCACTTTAGATATGCTTAAAGCCATAATCGTCGTAAACACAAATGGAATTAAGACATGTGGAGTATTCCTATTTCAGTTACATTATTGAAGTGCAGTACAGACATGTAAACAATGTAATCAAACTATTACCAATGTGTAGGACTTTTAGCTGCATTTTGCGACAAGATAAGCCATACACACTCAGCTGTTTGAGACTTCTCTGCACCCATCGAGTCAGTAAAGGACCACAGACACACATCTCCTCCGAGTGCGCCCAGACACACAGTAAACTCCTGGAGACATACACCCGTCGTCGTCATTATCATCATCACCGAACACACGTTTATGCTGTCCGGAAAAAACGGAAGCTGTTGGTAAATGAAAGTGAAACTGTTGAAAAATTTAAAACCAAAAATAACATGATTACATACTTTTTTTCTTTTTTTTTTTTTTAATTTGTGGAAAGGAAAGGTTCGATTCTCATGTGAAATTGTACAGGGAACAAGCCAGTCAGTAAAGTTTATAGCTAAATACTTAGCGTTTGCATGTGCTTTATGGCACAATTCATTAAAATAAATGTAAAATAACATTCATTACAAGTTTATATTAAAAAGCACCTGAATTGTTTTACATTTTGTGATTTTTATTCAGTTGAATAAAAACCTATATCCATTCATATATTAGCAAATATTTTGCAGTGTTTGCATGTCCTTTACTGCATAGATTTAATTAAAATAGAAGTAAAATAGCATTCAATGTTGATTTAAAAAGCACCTAAAAGTTTTGCAATTTGAGATTTTTTTTTCAGTTGAATAAAATATTTTCCATTCATGTATTTCATCATTGAAGATTTCTTAAAAATAGTGTAAAAATCTCGTCTCGTTCTCGTGAACCCAATCTCGAGTCTCGTCTCATGGAGTAAGTGTCTCGTCACACCCCTAGTTGTTACTCATTGCAGAAAGGCTTGAATACACTCCACAACAAATACATCAAATAAACTTACTTGGTATATTGACTCATAAACTAGATATCTGCTTCTGTCTGTCTCTGTCAAAAAATAGCTCCGTTTGGGTTCTGAAGATCAATAGGGGTCTCAGCTGTTTGGAGCGACATGAAGGTGAGTAATTATTAACAGAATTTTCATTTTTGTGTGAACTAACCCTTTAATTGTGTAATCAACCACTCTACAACTCATGTACAGTGGTATTAACATGCCATGCCAAGCTACCTTTCCCCTATCTCTGACAAACGGCAAAACAAGTTAGTCAATTTCAATGAAGATTAGTGTGGGACCTGTGCGGAGATCTGGTCATTAGATAGATCTGGCAAATAAAATAGACACTAACTTGACACTTATATAATAGGTAAACATCTTCAACTGCTTGTTCACGCAAATATATAATCAGCCAATCCCATGGCAGCAACTATTTGCGTTAGTCATGTACTGTAGACAAGGTCAGATCTGCTTTTCAAATCAAGCATCACAATTAATGATGTAACACTAAAAGTGACTACAGAGACTGTCATTTTGACTTTTTAAAAATGTAGTCATTTAATAACTTTGTTGAAATAAAACCCACATCTACGATACCCTGACTTTTCCTAAATATGCTAATATTTATTTCTAACATTGTTATTTTATTAAAATTAGAAAACATAAAAAAAGCTCTGAGTATTTCTTCCTTTAAATTACCATAGTGGTCAAAATGACTGCCTGCATTTCAGTAGCTGTGTCTCATTTCAGAGGCTGCATCCTCCAAAGGATGCATTCGAAGGGCGCTGCGTCATTGCGGCACGACGAAGGCTGTCTCATTTCAAAAAATGTGAAGGCTTCCTCAAATGCAGCCTGAAAATGCGTCCTTCGTTTCCCAGGTAATGAAGGACACAACCGGTGGATCCTTTGCGGCCTCGAACGTCCCAAGATTCATTGCGCGCTGGACGTTTTTAAAAGAAAACTTCGGATTAAATGTATGAATTAGGTTTTATTTTACTTGGATATCTAAACATATGCTAAAAAACAAAAAGGGTATGACATGTCTTAATATAAAGTCTTTTTATAGACAGTTTACATTTTTATGTGTACATGTATGGATCTATTTCCAGCTTCTGTAAACCTTCAGATCGCTTAAATAAGTTTTAATCACTCTGAAAAAAGTAATTACAAATTTTATTACCGCTTATAAACAGCAGCTGTTACGGTTGCTAGGTGACGAGTTCTGTCCTCTGTAGGCTAGATCGTCTCATTTCAAAATGCTCGGTTCGGCTTGTGAGGACTTCGAAGGACTCACCTTTGAAGTCTGCATCCTTCGGAGGATGCGGCCTTTGAAATGAGACACAGCTAGTGTCTGCTACTTCTCCCTGTGCCTTTGGATATGCGTGTCTCTGTTGCCTAGCAACTTCCTGCTATCAAAAACATTCTAACAATAACTTTCTGATAGCAAAAAACGCATTTTCAGTGCGGTGAAAAAACCTTGTGAAAGTGAAAATGAAAGTGAGGTGCAGACCTTCACGGTTTGTCTAGTAACTTCTATACATTTATGGTTGTTTTACCAAAAATATTGTATTTTTAGGGTAATAACTTCATGAAATATAACAGCAGACATCCAAAGCTTAATTTTGATATCTCAATAGAATCTTTGAATGTAAATATGACAATATGACCTCTTAAGAGAGAGGTATGCTATAAAAATTCTAGTAGTTATAGCATTCTGGTAGTTACTTTTAACATTATATCGAAGTGTTTATGAAACTACTGATCTGATGGGATTTTCACACAAAGGGAAAAAGTGGTTGAAGAGAAGAGGGGAAGAGAGGCAACAGTAACCATTGTGACCAATGTCAGCAGAAGAACATCTCTGAATGCACAACCCAACCTTGAAGCAGATGAGCAACAGCAACAGAAAAAGAACACTTATGTCAGGTAAGAACGGCAACCTGAGGCAGCAATTTACACAGATTCTGAAACATGGACAATAAAAACAGCTGACACACTAACAAATTAACATTGACCAATGTCTTTGAGGAATGTTTTCAACTGCTTGTTGTATCTATCACAAGAATAAGAAAAGGCAAAATTTGGTTCAACTTTGTCTAGCCACTGAAGAAGCTATTACGTGTATTCATATGCAGAGGGGTTCTTTAAATATTCAATAATTGTAATTAACAAAATGATATATTATAATAATAATTGCAATAAACAAAAAAATATAATATAATTAAAACCTTGAGTCCAAAGAGAAAAATACCAAATAATTCCTATCTAATCATTATTCTTAAAAACACAAATTATTTCTTTTCTTTTCTAAATAAGATGTCTGGATGTATTGTATCATAAACAATTTGATTATACTTGTGAAACCTAGTGCGTGTTTTCAATAGATTTTGTCATTTTTTACTGGGGAGATATTCATACATCATTCATCCATTTTAAGCTAAATGCAATGACTACTTCATGACCAATTTGATACCAGTTGCAATTGCAACTAGAGAGACAAAATGCGATTGCTGAGTACAGTAGAAAGGTAAATGTATATATGGAGGTTTTAACTATATTGTCCACTACCAACACAGGAAATAAGTCAACAGAGGAACAAAAACAGAGCTTGTTAAGCAATTTCATGGGGTTTTTAACTTAAGATTACTCCAACTGAACCCAAATAACTAATCCCACCACGTCACGGAACTAGATATGCACAAAATAATTAAAACCACAAGGAAAATGAGTAAAAGCATTTTTTTTTTCTTAAAATAACATTAGTAAAGTCTACTAATCATTTTATAATAGCTAAACCTCAATGTTCACAGCACACTGCCAATGAATTAAAATACTTCAAAAGTAAATTAATTAAAAAAAAAAATTGTTGCTTCCACTGGTGCTACAAACACACACACGCACACAGTCACACACACACAGAGAAAAGAGGGAGATGCAAATGAGAAGACAAGGCCACAACTAATCAGACTAACAGCATAATTCTATCAAGTTGACTTTTTTTCTCAAGTGACTGTTGTCCAAAGTGGATTCAATTATACTAAATAATGCACTGTCTATCACTCTCTGTTTTTTAATCTCCCTGCTTTTCCCCATTAGTAAAACAGATATTTGTTTTTTGAAGCAACATAATAAAATTCATGTCTAGCCTTCAGCACTCTTAACATCTCAAATTCGATAAATATGACATATCATCCCTGAGATATGATTTGCCTGTCTGGTAATGCCTGCTCCTTAAAACATAACTTGAATTAATAAATCATGATATGCTTTACAAAACTTGCACCCTAAAATTAAATACATAAACTGTACTGAAGCATAACTGCAAACAGAAAACCCATTCCATCACACCTCATTTTGAATAGAAAAATAGACCTAATGAAAACTTGACCATTTTGCAAAAATGACCATATATTGTAAAAAATATATAACATTATATATAAAAAAAAATATGTTTATGCTCACATGGGGTGTTTTTTTTTTAAGAAAATCCAAAAATGTTACATTTCCCAAAACTGCAGTGGAAGCATTTACCATGAAAGAACAGGTTTTAGTCACATTACATTAATGGAAACCCTGTCATCTAAAAAAAAAATATATATATATATTTTATAATTATATTATTATTATTATTGATCAATGCACAAAAATGTGCCTATTGAATAGTCATTTTTGCACCACATGGATTTTCAAAATTCACATGGAAGATCAACACTACATTGTGAAAGTTCTTGTGGTTCCTAATATAGCATCTCTATCTCTCAATGTATCTGCAATCAAACATAAATCCATTACATTACAAATTGTGCAAAATTTGGAAATGCGTCAATGCATCCAAAAAAATGCTGCCCATATATTGTAAAATAAAATAAAATAAAGTTTTATGATCACATTGCATTAGGTGTTTTTTTTTAGGAAAATCTAAAAATCAACCATTTCTCAAAATTGAAATGGAAGCTTTTTTCGTTTTGCTCCTTTGTTTGCTTGTATGTTTGCTTGTTGGTGTTGCACTAACAGGTCACATGGTGCACGTAAAAAATCATTAAGATTATTGTTTAAAGATTATTGTTTAAAATGATTAATGAATCCTATATACTATGAGAATATTAGAAACATGCAACTGAGAAATGCCACCATTCAAAAAGACTAGTTTCCCTCTATTAAAAACAATGGCTAGTGTGTTGGCTGCGATATAAGTAAACATCTATCATCATAATTTTTGGAATTAATTATTGCGAAACAACGGGTTTTAGTCACATAACACTCAATTAAATGAAAACACTTTCACACACGTTACATTTTTTCATCGACAATGTTGATGTATTGTCGCCCATGTATTGCAATTAAGATTTAATGCTGTATTCACACTAGACACGGCACGCGCAAATAAATCACGCTATTTGTGCGGAAATAGGCGCGTGAACATTTTGAGCGTACTTGCTTCATTCGCGCGTCAAATTCACTTCACAACAGATGCAGATTTGCATCATGGGCGGGGTTTTTCTGTCTGCCCGGAGACTCTAGCTTTGTTGCTAAATGACTAACATGGATTTTATTGAGAGAATAGCTGTGTTTATGTGCTTTAGGAAGGCTGAAAAATTATTCGTTCGGTGCTGTGTCTGAGTCCACTAGATACTTTCATAGGTGCACCCAGCTCTGTGAGATCATCAACTTCTCCAGAAACTGTACCTGGATGATGGAAGCTTTCAGTGGTGCTTCCGACTGAGCCGAGCACAGTTTGATGAGCTGTTGTCTGGTGTTGGCAAGAGGATTTCCCTTCGGGACACCAACAACAGGCACTATGTCATAATCACTCCCCTACAAGAGAAAGCTCCTGATTGGTTAAAGCGGCGCGAATGTCCGCTAAAGTTCAGATTTTCCAACTGAAGCGATTCATGGGATTCGCATGTGAAACTCACAAAACGCTCAAGTCTTGCCACTTTATTCGCGCAAATCGCGTCATTCGCGCCATCGGATGTCTATTCGCAACTTTGCATTGACTTAACATGTAAATCACTCGCACTTGACTCTTCATCCGCGTCTGGTGTGAAGGCACGATAAGGAAATCCAAAAATAGAAAATTTCCCAAAACTGCAATGAACACTCTTTTTTTGCATTTACAGGTCACATGGTGTCCTTGCAAACTCATAAGATCATTGTTTAAAGACAATTTAGAAACAAAGATGAAGCAGTTATTTATTATACTGATTAAAGAACCCCATATATAATTATGGGAACATTAGATTCCAGGCAAGTGCCACCATTTACTAAAACTTGTCTCTTTCTAATTAAAATAATGCTTAGTGCATTGGTTGCGATTAAAACAAGCATACTTGTATTGACTGTACTGCCATGGTTTTTAGAATCACAAATGGTTAAAAGAAAGATTTCACATGTCAACCCAGTCATTTAACAATGGCTTTTTTTTAATCAACATTGTGCACATTTGTAAGGGAAACGCAATTATTGAATTGTCATTTTTGCACCACATGGATTTCCAAAATGAATAATATCTCCAAACCATTTAAAAAGGCTACACGGTGAAAGTTTGTATGGCTTCGTCTATAATATCTCTGTCTCCCTGTGTCTTTCTGGTTCTCTCTATCTCTCACTTTGTCAGCGAGGGGAGGATGGCTTGAGCTGATAACACTATGGGTCACTTGCAGTGTCATAGCCGTCATCGATCTTTGGCTCAGTGTCTCGCCAGTCACTGCTGGTGTGTGTGTGGTCAGGAAATTGTGAATGTGTGTACAGCAGGGGTGCTTTGTTCAAGAAGGCATACAGGAAATGCTTCCAAAAATCGTGTAACAGAGTTTAGAAACAGAACAGTACTGTTCCGCTAACAAAAAAAAGTGAAAATGTTTTGGAATGCTTGTATGGAGTAATTTTGGTGTGCTTCCAAATGTCTTTTTTTTCTCCCTATTGATTTTTGCCAGCATTCATTTACATTTGGACATTGCAGTACTTAAGTTTGCACAATGCCAGTCAGTGTAATAAGATACACTACACACAACAACATGAATAATAATAATAATAATTAAAGCTGCAAGCAGCGAAGAAAGGGACCTCGCACCCAGGCTCACCACCGGCCAGTGGCCTTAGGATGACAGAGAACAGTAGACAATAATAATTTAAGCTGATATATATTAAAATACCTGAGAAAATCACAGATTTATGCCAAACTTCCTTCTGTCAGCAGGTGGCGCTATGACTGAGACTTAATATTACCATGTAGATGTCTTCAGGAGAGGACTCTCATCGAACCTGTGCATTTTCAGGCAGATCAGATATTGTTTGGTTGAGTTATAAGTGTTTCCTCCTCCAAATGTGTTGAGGTCAGGACTGTTATCAAACATATGGATTTTGAAGCAGATCAGACAATGTATGCCTGAGTTATAACAACTTCCTGTTTCGTGGCGAATCGTCAAAGTTTGTGAGGCCGCCACGGACACGCCCTTCGAAGAAAACTCTAGATCTTCGCAATTTAACATCTCCAAGGCCTTTAGATGACAATACCCAATTTTGGTGTTGATCTGATCAATTCCCTAGGAGGAGTTCGTTAAAATACAACGCCTGGAAATGGCAAAAACTGCACTTCTTCGGCAGAGGAAGTTAAAAATATCCGACTTCCTGTTGGGTTTGAGATTTCACTCCAAGAGACTTTTTTTGTACGTTTTGGCATGTTTGATGTGTGTGCCAATTTTCGTATGTGTGTGTGAAACGTAGCTCGGGGGCCAGTCCATCAAATGTGCATAGGTGGCAGTGTCGAGTCATTTTGCCACACCCACTTCCAAAACCTATAACAAACGTAAATTTTCACCACTTCTGGGGCGTGTGCAAAGTGAGTTTTCGAGCATGTTTAGACCCTCAAAAAGGCGATTCATTCCGAGAATAATAATAATAATAATAATAATAATAAACGGAGCAATTCCAATAGGGCCTACGCACCGTTCCGGTGCTCAGTCCCTAATAATAAGAAACAGAGCAATTCCAATTGGGCCTACGCACCGTTCCGGTGCTCGGTCCCTAATAATAATAATAATATAATACTAGTAATAGTAGTGTTTCTCAGTCTTTTATTAACTCGTCACATACATTTAAGAGGTTTTTATATTTATAAGTGGATAAGTTTATATATTTTCAATACATTTTTCATTGTTCAAAGTTCATTTTACTGTATAAATATATACACACACATTTATTTATTTATTTGTTTGTTTTTTTATATTTTCTATTTTGCCTTCATGATATAACAGCATGTACACAACAATTTTAAATGCAAAACTGCACAAAATCTGTATAAAAGACAATTTAAAGCACAGCACAGATGTATATAAAATGAAAATTTGCATCATTTACTGACTATCTAAAACACTGCCATTTAATTAAATTGTTTTTACTCATTACCACACGTATACATTTTTCAATTCAATTCAAGTTTATTTATATAGCGCTTTTCACAATATAGATTGTGTCAAAGCAGCTTAACATAGTTCTAGTAGAGTCCAGATTTCAGAGTATTGAAATCTTTTGTAAAATCTTTTTTTTTTCCTGTCTATATTATTTTTAATGGCATTTTTAAATGCATAAAAGCACAAAGGTAATCACAACACTTGTATTATACATCACATTAGGGCTGTGAAATATGACCATATGTATCGTGTGGACAAAATAAAAAGTCTAGCATTTCATATTATGCTTATCACAAAATACATTGTTTACGGTAATACTTTTTCATAATTTATTTGAGCAAAAAACCGTTATGAAATGCAAAAAGAAACATGAATAACATCATTGTGAGAAAGTTGCAATCTTGAAAGTTCAATGTTTACAATTAGTATTTTTATTTATCAATATCTTATGTTGGGCCTGTAATCATTCATTTTTGAAGAGTATTTTAATATTTAATTAATATTTATTTTATATTTCTGAGTGAGAAATATGAGTATATCCTTTAAAATGTAAAAAAAATATATATAATAATAATAATAAAACTAAAAATATTGTCCTTTCTATTTTGCCAGCATATATAAATTATTAATTGATTGAACTTGCAGAAAAGGTAATATATTGTGATATATATCGTTAGCAGGATATGAGATGACTTGAGATTTTTGTCATATCGTCCAGCCATACATCACATAATGCTATACCTACAGTAGGTGGCAGAACACAATAACACTCCTCAGTTTAATGCATCTGTCAGTGCCTCAAAATACAAAAAAACCCAAACATTTCTCCCTGCCACAATACACAAAGTGCATTCATCTGTATGCTTATGAAGTCACTGAGCCTCTCCAAAGCCCAGTGGCCTGTGTGTGAGTCCGCGTGTGCATGCATGTGTTAAACAACGGTGACAATCCGACTCTGAGAGGCATGTTACGCGACTGGACTCTCCCAAGCCTTTAGCGCTGTGTCTGTCTACTTCCATCTGGTCAGCCGACATCCTACAAACACTTGCTCCCCCCACCACCGCCAAGTAGGGCATGTCTAGGCCAGCGTAGTGCTTCAGGATTAATTCAGGATAGCTGGGCCACAGAGGCCGGACGCTAAACACTGACCCTGCGCTCCGGTGACTGACAGGCCGACACATTGTGCTGCGGAGCTTCAGGCTCAGTTTAATGGACGCTTGGCTGCTGTGGTTTGAGAGGTTTGTTTGGTTTTTTTTATTTGCTGTGTGAGCTTATGTTGTCCAGTGGAGAGTATCTTTAACACTAGAGCTCCCACAGGGTCAGATTTACCCATGGCTGTTTTACAAATTTACATAATAGATTTTCAATAAAGTAAATATCTCCTAGTCGCTTAAGTCTCCACAGTTACTTAAACATAAGCATGCACAGAAATGAAAATGATGTGCTAAAAGCAAAAATTCTGTATGCATTTGGCTGAAAACCAAAACTGAATGTGATTTTTTACTGATTAAAAAAAAAAACTCATGGCAATAAAATAACCACATTTTTTTTGACAGTAAACGAGTCACGAACCGTCATTTGCCACCGTTGCCATGACAGCACAGTAGCCTACTTCAAGCAGCAAGAACAATTATACTACATAGGAATATCCTGTTAGCATGTTATTTGAGCAAACTTTTTCAGTGAGCATGTGTGGTTCACGCACAGTAAAGTATATGTGTACAAGTGGAATATTGAGCTATTTTGAACTTTGTGGATGGAACTATTTGACTATGCACAAGTCAACGGTGTGCTTCACTGCTCTTGCACAGGCCAGCATTGCAACAAACTGACATTGTGCGGCACACGCCATTGAAATGAATGGGTTTCACAGTGCAGCGTTTTCCGCATCCAGTGTTAAAGTTGTTTCACTCCGTGCAGTAATAACGACTGAAGGTAAAGTAAAACAGGTGTTTTGCTCATATTTTTAGCTGTTTTTTCAGACAAAAACTGAAAATGCAATTTTTGGTGGACAAAACTTTGGTGCATCCATACAACATAGATTTCCAGGTCCTTATTTCTGATTGATTGAGCTATGTTCGAAGCTGTATATTACTCTACAAACATACACCTGTCACTGTTGCTTGGCAACCGCTATCAGTAGTCAACATAAGAAATTGTTTTATAGAAAATTGCAATGTGCCATTACAGCGCTATGCATTCTGGGAATATGGGACACAGGAACCTGGGTCCCATGGGTTTTTTTCTATCATATTTACATTTATTTGTTATAAACTAAGGGCTTAATTTTCATGAAACATTGTTATGTAAATAGGTTAACTAGTTTCTAAAAGCAATAAGCACTGTGAAGCCAGTGCTTTTAAAACAGCCAAGAGAGATTCAGACACTTTTCTCCATGTTGTGCCCCGTACCTGTTCTAATTCACTTTAAACCATGGCCATCAGGTCAAATTTACCTTTAAATAATGCCTCTATTTCCATGCTTTCATTTTCACACCACTTATGTAATTTGCAGATGCCAAAAATGTATTTGAGACATGAGTGATGGTATTTTGATACCATGGGTGATTGTTGCTTCAAATTTGATTAATTAAAAAAATATTTTATGACTCTGTCATCAAGAAATGTCTAGAAGTTCTCAAACTTTTGGCCATGCCCCACTTTAAACCTATAAAAAATCCATGTATTTCAGATGTAAAGTTTGGATGTACCCTTCATTGTGTAATATCCCCAGGTGAAATGAAGTCCAAGAGGAGATGAAGCGTTTTCTTCTGTGTAAGATAAAGAAAAAACTTGAAGCACTTAACAGTCCCACGACCTTTATAGTTGGCTTGTATGAGCCCAAAAATACAGATATACAAACACTTTTATATTAATGAAATAAAAACACAAAGTTAATGATCAGCGGCAGAGTGGCAATTTCTAATCTGCGCAAGCTTCATCAGTGCTACAATAAAGATAAAAATGTAAGAAAAACTAAAATAATTGTAACTCGTTAAAAAAAAAAACTATGTTCAAAGATGTTGCTGAATGAAGAATCTCTATTCAGCACATTTAATTGTTTACTTATTTAAATTTTTCACCAATGTCTTGTGACCTAAATCCCCACCCCCAATCTGCAGTAGCCAACCCCAAAAAACACAGTTACATAATAAGCTTTCGCTGATATTTTAGACATGTATTCAGCCTAAAAGAGGGTCAAAGTAATTTAATTAAAGTGATTGCCAGAATCAATAGGTACAAGAAAACTGATCAGATGTATGTTTTTTATTATTATTATTATTATTATTATTATTATTATTATTATTATTATTAT
>CAIGQV010000785.1:1932782-1969637 GCA_903798115.1 Danio jaintianensis | reverse complement strand
ATTATTATTATTATTATTATTATTATTATTATTATTATTATTATTATATAATGACATATTCCTTTAAGCATTTATTTTGTTTTTTTATTATTATTATTATTATTATTATTATTATTATTATTATTACTATTACTATTATTATTATTACATGGGAGATAATGAATAATTACTTACATGAACTGCCTAAGAAAATTAATACAATTTTGTGCATAAAATACAATGTGTTACATATTTAAATTTACATCTATTTACAACATGCATCATTACAAACATTATAAACTAATTTCATTCTAGTTTTTGTATTAAGTTATTGGACAGCTAGAGGACTTGAACCATTCCTGTATGTTCCACCCCAAAGTGTCTTCATTTCTAAAAAATAAATTCACCTTAATTCAAGCCTCACAATGCAGTGCTTTGATTGATTGTAACCCGGGATCACAGGGACATGTACCTATTAATCAGCTTTGACTAACCCACTTAAATAAAAGACCTCTTTATTGTTATGAAGTTAACAGCTATTTTTAGCTCTCATATTTCATTCAATGCACACTTAACTGTTTTAAGCCATTGTGGGCGACATAATCAAAATGCCATCATTGGAGAAAAAAAAAAAGAAGTTTCCGGCTAACAAAATTTGCACATTTAATAAGCAAATTATTTTAATGAAAAACCCTCATGCCAAACCAATTAGTAATGAATTATAATCTTATGATAAACGATCCTCTGTTGACAGCCGGGGGGAATTGTGCAATCAAACATTAATTATTCATTTGATAATTAAGTTCATAGGTGTTTGGAGTGGAGGATTGGATGAGCAGCGGTGGCAGACCTCTTTCAGCGCTGACCTGTTTTGTTCACAGTGTTGCCTGCTGGGAAACGCCCTGCTGTCCCGCTGGCTATTTTTGGGCCGCTGGTTTCTGCGCTGACATGTTTAACATTGCAGCATTTGAGCATTTCTGGGGATTTTAAAGTGAGGTTTTGGCACACATAACTGTTAATTAAAATTGCATCACTGAAAAATGAGAACAAAACAAGGAGACATTACAATTAGATACAGTACCTTTCCCAAGTTCTGTTTATATTTATTTTATTTAATTAATTGTATTTATTACATAGCTGAAGAAAATATTTACACTTTACATTAAGATTTCTTAGCTAATATTAGTTATGAATTAACTAGAGTTAACTAAAGTTCATTGCACTGAAGTTCCGTAAAAATGTTTGCTTTGTAAAAATTAAATACAACCTCACATTGTGTCAATCACCTTTACACATGGCCCCCAAAAGTTTCGTCTGTCTAGATTATAATAATTTTTTTCTCACATACAGTTGTGTTCATTAGGAACTCAGAAGGATGCGAGAACTCAGAAATTCATTGTGAGAATGGAGATGCTCGTTGCAAGTTTGGCCACGACGCGTGATTTTTTAAATGAGAGTCTGCATATTTGTGCCAGCATACCTTTCCCATGCTGCTGTTTGGCATGTGTGTCTTTGTGGGTGTAAACCAGTGACTTGTGCGTAACTTTCATAGACTGTAAAAAAAACATGGATGTAGTGTCTGTGACGTCACCCGTACATTTCTGAAGAGAGCAAAAATACAATATATATGCCGAGTTCAGCGGCTAGAATCAGCTGAGGTAATGTGATGGCGAGCAGCAGACCTAGCTATCACTTAAGGCTTAATATATATGAAATGGATAAGTATAGTAATAAGTATAATAAGTATGTAAATATGGATAAGTATAATAAATTCATCCCCCTCAGAGTTGTCATGAAGGGTAATATTAGATATATACACCAAAATCTTTTTTTTTGTACCAGGCTGTAAACCTTTTTTTTTGTTGCCGTAAAGTTGGCCATTTTAACATTGGAGTCAATAGAAATGCACTCTGTTTTGAAGCCAGTCCTAGCTGCCTTTTAAAAAATTGCAGTTTCAGTTACTTTTGTATTAGCTTTACAAGGGAGAGCGGGAGGTTGCCGCTCGGTACCTTTCCCATACTGCTGTTTGGGGTGTGTGAGTCTCTGTTCATGATTTGTTAACATAAAGTAAAGTATGTGGCTGCAGTATCACAAGCAAAGTATCAAAATGGCACTGATTTCCTTAAATAAACATAGAACTTGGAGATAATCCGGCCCAGCTCTTTGATGAGGAGAACTCTCCCTCCTCTCTGTGCAATCAATTGAATGAACAAAATATGTTTTGAAGAAGAGGAAGAACAAAAGTATCACTGTTTTGTTTTGTTTTTGTTTGTTTGTTTTTTTCTGCAACAGATTAATTAACATGCATCAGACACAGTGACAGGGTTTCTGTGCTTGACCATTTTTTTAATGATATGAATATGAAAAAAAGCATAGTAATTTTTTGGACTTCAGTGTGCAAAAACCTTAATGATCAACTCTTGATCAACATTTATTAATCTTTGTAAACAGCTTTTTATTATAATTTAATTATCTATCATAAACAGCTCCTCACTCCTAACGTTAGCACAGTTCTATTAATTAATATTACCTGATAACACTTTACACACTCTCAGAAATAAAGGTACAGGAGCTGTCACTGGGGCAGTACCTTTTCAAAAGATACATATTTGTACCCGAAGGGTCCATAATGGTACCTCAAAGGTACTTTTTAGGTACATTTGGGCACTAAAATGCACCTTTGAGGTACCATTGTGGACTCTTTGGGTTCAAATATGTATCTTTTGAAAAGGTACTGCCCCAGTGACAGCTCCTGTACCTTTATTTCTGAGAGTGCAATAAGTTTCCATTACTTAATGTAAATGTATTTACCAACATGAACTAAGAATAAACAATACTTGTATGGCATTTATTAATCATAGTTTGTGTTAATTTCAATATTTACTGATGCATTCATAAAATCCAAAGTCAAATCAAATACATTAACCAATGGAACCTTATAGTAAAGTGTTACCTATTAGCTTATTTGTAATAATAATAATAATAATAATAATAATAATAATAATAATAATAATAATAATAATAATAATAATAATAATAATAACAAAATGTTACACAGTTAAGTGTTACCAAATTATTAACTGACAGTAGACAGTTTTTCAAGTTGGCCATTTTCTAAATCTTGTGCCCAGTGATTTTGAATTAATAAGAAGAAGAATAAGAATAAGAATAAGAATAAGAATAAGAAGAATAAGAATAAGAATAAGAAGAAGAAGAAGAAGAAGAAGAAGAAGAAGAAACAGGCTTGCACATTGGTTTATTCTGAATACTAAGAGACATTTCAATTCCATACTGGGATCAGTGAATTATTACATCATGAAAGCTCACAAAAAAATTCCTGAGATCCCTGTTTTAAAGTGAAGAGTTTGAATCTGATCCAGGATCTTTAGTCACAGATCTGTTATACTGATTTATATATACTTTTTTAAAACATCGAAAATAAATTATATACAAAAATATCAGCAGTATTTCAATTTGTATTATTATAATTTTTTTTTTAATAGTGTTGAAACTGAAACAGTATGTATGATAATGAAAAAATCAATATAATTTAAACTCGTTTTCACTTTTTCAATGGTGACACATTGAACACCAATCTTAGTTACAGCGTGATTAAACCCTTTGTGCTGTGATCTTTTTGCAATCAAAGCACAGCTCATGGTAAAGCAGCCAGACAGAAGAAACTCATCCCCTATTAAAAAATAAGAGAGCTATAAATAAAATCGGCTTGTCCCAGAACTGTCATAGAGGGGTGAAAGGACAGAACATCCAACAAACATATCACACTGCACTATTGATCCTGTGCTGATCACACACACAGAGAGAAACCGACAAAAAAAAATGCAGCAGCTAATGGCGTTTTGGATATCTGGGACAACATAGAAAAGGATTAATGACAAGACCCTATTTGCAACCTTATATTCAGATGTGCTTTTGTCAATCCAGTCATAATTTGAAACTGCAAGCAGGTGTAAACTAAAATATGTTAAATATTTTGAGCTAGGCCACCTTTGACCACTTCAATAGGCAGTTGAAATAAGAATTTTTTTATTATTATGCATAGTGTAAATGCTCATATAATTGGATATGTTTAAACAGTCACAAAAGATCACCTACTCCACTGACCAAACACGAGGTTATTATGGGATAAATTTCGCAGAAGCACACCAAACAAGCTATTACAATCAAATAGCTTTTTCAAACTGAACACTATTAAATGGCATGAATGTAAGATGCAATGATGCTCTTGAATCAAAACAATAGATCCTTACTTAGATAATCACACCAGGTATGATCAATCAAAGTATGACACTTTGAGGATAAAAAGAAAAGTCTAATTACCAGTAGATTTGAGCTTTAGATCACGTACATGCTGAAGTTGCACAAACTGGAGAAATTGGTGTCAGTATCGCACAGAAAATGATTTTGAAAACAGAAAAAGAGTATAAAGGAAAATAATTAATATCAAGTATTTGTTATCTTTGCTTTCTGAGAACAGACAAAGTTCCGAAAAATGTCACAATGACTAGAAAAACAGTTAAAAAAAGAAGCTATGTGGCAACAAATGGCAGAGGAACAGTATAATATGTATTAAAGTTAGGGGTGTCACAACCCACAGTTCGGAACGCACGTGACCCGCGGATTGATCACTCTTTTTTTAATTCGTATGTTAATCCAACATTTATAACAATCGCAGAGAGATCGCCTCCCGCGTCATTCAAATCACGTGTATGAAAGCATTTTGGCTTCCCTGTAAAATATAATGATGACGAGACCTAAATGCTTTCTTAGGCTATTAATTAAAGGTGTTTTCCGTCACTGTTTGTTTAGCCTGCATTAATGCATTCAATGTAAAGCTGCACAGTTAAACATTAAAAAGATCGGCATCTCAATTCAAACCCGCGCAACATGATTGATAAATGATAATGATACATTCATTCATTCATTTTTTTTTCAGCTTAGTCCCTTTATTAATCTGAGGTCGCCACAGCGGAATGAACCGCCAACTTATCCAGCATATGTTTTACGCAGCGGATGCCCTTCCAGCTGCAACCCATCACCGGGAAACATCCATACACACTCATACACTACGGACAATTTAGCCTACCCAATTCACCTAGAGCGCATGTCTTTGGACTTGTGGGGGAAACCGGAGCACCCGGAGGAAACCCACGCGAACACGGGGAGAACATGCAAACTCCACACAGAAACGCCAACTGACCCAGCCGAGGCTCAAACCAGTGACCTTCTTGCTGTGAGGCGAACGTGCTACCCACTACAGCCCATAATGATAAATATATTTGTTAATCCTTTTAAACACTGCATTCAAATCTGCGTTTGATCGAAAGAGATTCAGTTTTTACACTTTTTCAGTTAGTTACAAACAGTCAAATAACACAGAAGTACTGGGAGAACCGTTTATAGTTCCGATATAAACACTGATGTTTATGCTAAAGATTAAAATCACCGTTTAATGGAACTTGACTCTGCTGAATTTTACATTGTGCAACCAACAGGTGGCGACAAACAACCATCAAAATTATGTCACTGAATAGGTTTTCAAAAATGATACACCTATAATGAAGTTTTATGTACGAATTTTTGAATCATTAATTGAAAATAAATATAATATTTTGTAAAAGATGTTAGATTTCTATATTTAGCATTATCAGCAACAGTAGCAAAGATCATTTTTCATATTGAATATTTTCCTTTTATTCAGCTGGTTCTTTCTTGATTTTTATTTTTATTAAAATTACAGGTTCTAAGTTATGTTTGTTAAAACCAATGGTTTTTGCAGTAATATTTTTGTATAAAGGAAAAGCAAATGACATTGTCTCCTCCCTTTTTTGCTGATCCGAAAAATGGTCCGATCCGTGACTCAAAAACCATAGTGTGATCCGAACCATGAGATTTGTGATCCGTTACACCACTAATTAAAGTCATAAGCATAATGGACGGTTTGTGTTTCTTATGTAGTTCCCAACTTTATCTTAATGTTCTGTTGTATAATGTGCATTATTCTGTAGTCTGTTGTCATTCTCAATTTTGATTGGCTAGAAGGTGTGCAATAAAACATTTTAATGCACAAACAGTTCCAGCCAGTTTTACCATAGCAACCATAGCAACTATGGCAGAGCCTTCAATCCTCCCTGTTATCTCGAGGACAGTGTTATGTGCTTCATCAGGGAGCTGATGTTGATTAACCAACTTGCAATATCCACAAAAATATTTGTAAAAAGGTAGCTAACATGTTACAATGAGCTATTAGATATGATTGTGTCATTTACATGCAAAGATATGATCTCACGTGCAGTCCTTCTCCATGTCTGTCTGTGACTGATTAAAAGTGGGAACTAGGAGATGTAGAAAATTTGCTTCAATATTGTGCTTCAAAGTGCAAAATCTGTTTTAATTTCTCTATAACTGGCAAATCACCTTCACTTTGCATCGGGCAGTTCTTTGCCTCCACATCATGCATTTAAATGTAATGCAAGTCATTGATTATACCTTATATGGGCAAGGTTAAAGCCAAATGAAAAAAAGTCACATTTTTTTCAGTTTGGTGTGAAAGCACAGTTCATCAGTGATTCTCCTTGCTTATCGTTTTTAGCCCTAATCATAGTTTCCATCAACACATCTTTCATTTGCTTTCTATCTGACAAATTAATTAATTCAATAGAACATTCACTCCCAGCAAAAGTCATGCAGAGTGCGATGCAGTAAGATGGAAGGGTCAATGAAATCTGAACACACGTGGTCACAAGAGATGCACTTGAACATGTTAACCAGGTTGAAACAGCATTGTGTCGTCTCTCCAACTGTAAATGGATCATTGAAATCGCTGGCTAATACCAGGTGGAAAAAAGGGTCTGAGGTGTCATAAGAGAGTTTACGTTTTGCAAGATTGCATGGCTAACAGCCAATCAACGCTATCTTAATGTTAATTCAAATTAATTATTGTCTTATTTACCATTAAGTTTCACTAAATGTCATTAAGCTTAACAGGAGTTCTAATGTTTATAGTAGTCAACATTTGAAGTTAATAAAACCAGTTTTTCCAAAATGTTCTATGACAAGAATGGGTGTTGTTCAATAGTTTTGGGGCAACTTTGATGAAAGGTGATGATCCACTTCAAATGTAGACTATTGTATATTTGATTTTAGGCTTCCTTTATCAGGATTTTCTGCTGTATTTTTTGTTAGGTGGTGGCAGTATATTTTATTCTGAACTGATATTGCTAACATCAAAATTTGATATTTAGTATTAATAAAACTGAATATATAACCAACTACTTCCAGTTTTCAACTAAATATGGAAATCTGTAATAGTGCAGGTGCTGTATGAAAGCAGTGTGTGTGTGTGTGTGTTCAGATGTCTATCCTAGAGTGAGAATATCACAATTTGGCCTTTCAAAGCCTGAAACTGCCAAGCTTGCAGTGCTAGTATTTTCTTGACTGGCTGTTATCCTCTGCTAAGCGTCCGTCTGGTGGTTGTCTCTCTCTCTTTCTGTTCATCTCATGGCAGAAGGGGGATCATCCAAAATTATGAGGTCACAGCTCGAAAGATTTATCTGCAGAAGGACTAGATACTTCTTTCAGAGAGACTAAGAGGTAAAACTGATCGAAGAGAACATACCCACTAGAGCTTTTGTGCCATGTGTGTGTGTGTGTGTGTGTGTGTGTGTGCTAGGAGGTCCATACTGAGCCGCAATGAGAAGTCTAATGTGGACATGAATGTTGACCTTTCAGTGGGACACCAGGAAGCAGTGCCTTTCCCCATGTAATCTGTCATATCCATTAACATCTACATAAAGCCATAAAAGCAGACCACCTGCAAATGCTGAAACTTGCTGCCACAACTCAAACTCCAATAGTCATTATTGTCACAATCATTATTTGCTTTGTCCTATGTGACAGGTAAAACTTGGGGTAACACCATTAAATAAAAGGCAAGTCATTTTCCATCCAATTTTCATTTCTTTGCTAAGGGTTGGTCAACTTTAGGATTTCACTAGCAATAGATGCCAGTATCAAAGTTAAAAAGGGCCAACAGACTCTCTTATTTGGATTTAATCAGATCTTTTAGTCAGATGGCAGGCAACTAGAAGGTTCTTGTCTGGTTTCTCAAAACAAGATGTGAACTAGAATCCTTAGACCCAGCTCATTTGCTTGTATCTATAAATTCCACTAAACCACGGGTCAAATGCAAGGGTCATTGACCAAATCCCAACCTCCATAAATGTTATGGGGTCTGCGAAAGCATATAGTTCACACCAAATGCAAATTTAAGATTTTCATATGAGTAGATTACAGAAAAAGTCAATGCAAACTGGACTGTGTGAATGACGCAGAATGCCATTTGGTGTGAACCCAACATTATAATAAAAGTTGATGCATATTGACTACAAACTACAAACTTTGTGACTCGCCATCTCTAGATGGCAGTGGTTCCACAGTAGCGTTCAACTAAGCAGGGTTTGTTTGACATTTGCAAATGTCCCATCTGTCACTCATTAGCAGCTCAAAATAATTACTTGTTCCATAGTTCTGCTTCTCTCAAATGTGACAATGTTTTGGAAAAAGATATTTACTTGTGTCTTATGATATTTGTCTTTGTTATTTACTTTGATGGAGAAATGTAGTTTTCTGAACCCGTAAAAAGGATTCGTGTTAAAATAACCCAAAGACGCAACTACACTCTAAAAAATGCTGGGTTGACTTTTTAACCCAAATGCTGGGTTGAGACTGCTGGGTAACAAAGTTGGGTTGATTTAACCCAATTTGGGTTGAAAATCGGTCTTGATCTGTAACCCAGCAGTGCTGGGTTGGGAACGCGGACATGAAAGAGAGCACGCACGTCACGTCAACATCCAGGGACATCAGCGTGAGAAACCGCCATTTTTTTTGCGCCGTCTTTAGAGGGAAGAAAGTGAAATTCTGTCTGAAACGTAAGTTATTCAGTGTGTATTTAACCATTTTCATAAGAAATAACACATTTAGTTTACTGTATAATATATATATACGCAATTTATTTAACCTAATGACTAAGCGACGGCCGTGCTTCGCCTCACGGCCGACCTCTTGCTTCGCCTCACGGCCGACCTCTTGCTCGGTGGACGGGAAAGCGCGCGTGACATCGGAATGAGTCAACGGAAGGAGCTTGGAAAGGATAGGGTAATTTTTTTAAATATTACTTTTGTATACGTTAAGTCTACTGTGTTAGATACGGTTTTGATACAGCGGAGTTTACTTAACTAATTTGATGGTATTTGGTCAGCACATACACAAAAATTTCCCGCTCTGCTTGTAAGTTAAGTTACATTTCCCTTAACTTAGTTGTACATTCGACAGCAAACAACGTTAATTTACTATGAACATGTAATTCCTTCAATCCTACAAGTGGTTTGATGCAGGCGGGAATGTCTGAGCTCAGCTCAGGCTAAAGAATGCTTGAAACTAACGTTAAGCATGTTTGATGACCGTTTTAAAAGCACCACACCAAGGATAATAAGGATCATTTAGGAGCTTTTTATTGTAATAAAATGCCTTTTGAATGACAGATTTTTCTATGTAGGTAATGGCAGCAAGTACTGTGATTTGTGATCTTTCTGAGGTGTAAACTGTAAAACAGTAAGTAGTATTTTTACTCTTGTACGTCTTAAATTTGTTCATTGTTTTTTTTTTTTCAGGTCATTTTTGTAACAATACTTTGATGCATAAGAGTGTTACATTCAGCTTCTCTAACGTTGTTGTTGTTGATTTATTTTATTTTTTGATCAGAACATACTTAATAAATTTCCTGCTCTGCTTGTACATTTTGTTTAGCTGTACATTGAATAGCAAATGTTTTTAATTTACTATGAGCATTTTACATTCTAGACGTGATTTGACCTATCTTTAATTAACCCTGTAAGTATGGTTAGTTTGATGCAGACGGGAATGTCTAAGCTAAGGCTAAATCCAACCTAATCATCTTCGACCGCCAACAAGAAAAAAGTTTGACCACCATTTTATGTGACACACCCAAGATAATAATGATAATTTAGGAGTTTTTTGTGATTAAGTGACTTTTGGCTAACATTATCTTTTTTACTTAATTTTGCTAAAATGCTTTTATCTGTTATTCTGTTTCAGATGGATGAAAATGTGAAAACCAAACTAAAAGGATGGAATCTTGAAGAGTTAATGCCCACATTTGAAGGTATGTAGTAATATTTTACTTGGCTCATTGTAATCATTATGGCTGCCCTTGTCTAAAGACTGAGACCGCAGAAAGCACATCCTTTTACTTTCATTATTTACAAAAGTGCAGTGTTTTGTTGTTATTGTGAGTGCACACAGCGAAATGTAATGTAGTGTAAAGTTGCTACTACATTTCAGATGATAAGCCATAGCTTATTTGAGGTCGATGAAAGCATTAGGATACTACTGCATAGATCAGCTGTTAACAATCTGCGTGACTTCGCCAATGTGGATTTTTTTTTTCTGCAGCTAATAAAATTTTGGTTGACTAATGGTTAGTAAATTATTAGGGGGCAGCCCTAGTAATCATTAGCCACTTCAACACTTTAAACTGAGAGATTAAAAATAAATGCCAATTTGCCTTTGACTGCATGGTTAATTTTTAAAATCTGCTGTTTATGCAACCAGTGGCTTTCTCTTGTTTTATTTTTAGCACAGGAGCGAACTCTCGTCTTTAGGTCAATTTGATTACAATTCAGAGGGTAACGATTCAATTCGAAGTTTTTTGATGCATTTACTGCATAATGCTTTTCCTACAGCTATTTTATTAATAATGAAAATGTTGTTTTTATGTTTGTTATTAGGGTGGCGCTGTGGGTAGTGCTGTCGCCTCACAGAAAGAAGGTCGCCGTTTCGAGCCTCGGCTGGGTCAGTTGGCATTTGTGTGGAGTTTGCATGTTCTCCCTGTGTTGGCGTGGGTTTCCTCCGGGTGCTCCGGTTTCTCCCACAGTCCAAAGACATGCAGTGTAGATGAATTGGGTAAGCTAAATTGTCCGCAGTGTGTGTGTGTGTGTGTGTGTGTGTGTGTGTGTGTGTGTGTGTGTGTGTGTGTGTGTGTGTGTGTGTGTGTGTGTGTGTGTGTGTGTGTAAATGAGGGTGTATGGGTGTTTCCTGATGGGTTGCAGCTGGAAGGGCATCTGCTGCATAAAACATGCTGGATAAGTTGGCGGTTCATTCCGCTGTGGTGACCGTTGATTAATAAAGGGACTAAGCTGAAAGGAAAATTAATGAACGAATGAATGTTTGTTATTATAAAATACAAATGTAAACTTTAATTTTGCTTCTGTTTAACAGAAACATTAAAAAAAATAATCTAAATATAATTTCTTTATTGACAAATAAATTTCAGTAAGTAGGGAGTGATTTGGTCACAGCTATGGTTTATATTTTGCAAATTTTTAGTGGTAAGATGCCTCTCACAGCACCACACACATAGAAGGAAATGTTTTTTTTCTTAGTTGTCACCTGACAAAGCATCATTCAAACTAAAATGCAAATATGGCTTTGTGCACTTAAAGAATCATAAGACACTGTTGTAATTATGAAGTCTGTTGCACTGCATGTTTTTTTAAAGACGAAGTGATCAAATGTTTTCAGTCTTAAAATCCTTGGCTCAAAGTCAAGTCACTTTCATTCCTATAGCATTTTATAGACCATTTTGAGGGATGTAAACAAAAACAATGGTCCCAATGTATTTCCTGTTTTACATTTTTAATTTCTAAAGCTTCTGAGAATCCAAAAAGAGCCACATATAGGTAAATAATGTTATGATAGCTGTTTTAACATTAGGTTATGATTGAATTGCCTCTTGTTACAGTTATGAAATAGTTTGATAACAAGCAGGAAATGTTCATGGGCCTAAGACATGACCACATTGAAATGGTCTATACGATACAGATTGTCAAAGCAGCTTTATATTGATAGTGAATGCAACAAACTCTATATGGCCTGTAAGTTTAACATTAATGAAAATGCATAACTGGTACCCAGTGCTTTCTCAATTCAAGGAGAAGTCCACTTCCAACAAAAAGATTCACACATAATGTACTCACCCCCTTGTCACCCAAGATGTTCATGTCTTTCTTTCTTTCTTTCTTTCTTTCTTTCTTTCTTCAGTCGTAAAGAAATAGTTTGTTTTGAGTTTTTTTTTTTTTTAGGAAAACATTTCAGCATTTTTCTCCATCTCCATGGACTGAGATGGTGCCTCAATTTTGAACTTCCAAAAAACAATTTGAATGCGGCTTCAAATGATCCCATGTGGTTGCAAACAATCCCAGCTGAGGAAGAAGGGTCTTATCTATTTTCATTAAGAAAATACTATTGAAATACTTAATAATTTCAAATGCTCATCTTGCCTTACTCTCCCTGAACTGTGTAAAATACAGTCAGAGTGTTCAACATACCCTAACTGTCTTGAGCTAGAATACACACAGGTCAGACAAGGCAGAGCAAGACAAGATGAGCGTTTGACATTAAAAAGTATTTAAATTGTATTTTTTTATGAAAAAAAAAAAAGATTAGACCCTTGCGCTAGATAAGACCCTTCTTTCTCGTCTGGGATCATTTACAACCGCATTTGTGATCGTTTGAAGCGGAATTTAAACTGCATTTTGGAAGTTCAAACTCCAACGCAGCATATCAGTCCATTATATGAATAAGAAAAATGCTGCAATGTTTTCCTCAGAAAACATAATTTTTAAAAGACATGAACATTTGGGGGGGGTGTACATAATCTGTAAGTTGTTATTCTGGAAGTGGATTTCTCCTTTAATTATGCTGACATTATTAAAAAAAAAAGCCAACCCTGTTGTTGCATTGAGTCATTGCACCTGGGCCAAAATGTTGCAGCATAGTGCCATGGTCAGTGGTTAACTAATGCCAACACTGGCTGATAGCTTGGTGTGTTATGGTCTTAATAGCTCCTAAAGGTATTTTAGGTGTTCTAAAGGTAACTCTAAAGATATTTAACTTTTACACTTTTGAGTTCTTAATGAATCTTAATGAATTTTATTTATTTTTTATTTTACTAGTACCTTCGTTCAAAAGAGTCCATTGAATTTCCTTATGTTCTCGTGCTTGGAGACCACCACTGCTTTCAAGCCTTTGCTATAATAAATGGCACAGCACTTGTGCAAAGTACATTACTTGCTGCAGTGGACGCTTTAAAGCATTCTACATCTTTGGTGTGAACTACCCCAAGCAGTGTTCCCTGGTGTGGCAATTTCTACAGACTGTGGTGTATGGACTTCCTGGGGAGGAGACACTGGCAGTAAGACTTCTGCGAGCATTAATTTTTGCTGACAAACAGTAATTATTAATACTGTGACCTCATCGCTATCTTGGATTCTGTGTACTTCAACTTGTATACCTTTACTTCTGAATATAGTTGAAGTCAGAATTATTAGCCCCCCCTGTTTATTTTTTTCCCCAATTTCTGTTTAACGGAAAGAAGATTTTATTAACACATTTCTAAACATAATACTTTTAATAACTAATTTCTAATAACTGATTTGTTTTCTCTTTGCCATGATGACAGCACATAAGATTTGACTAGATATTCTTCAAGATACTAGTATTTAAAGCTTAAAGTGACATTTAAAGGCTTAACTAGGTTAATTAGGTTAACTAGGCAGTATAGGGTAATTAGGCATGCTATTGTATAATGGTGGTTTGTTCTGTAGATTGAAAAAAAAAATAGCTTAAAGGGGCTAATAATATTGACCTTAAAATGGTTTTTAAAAAATTAAATAAATAATAAAACAAATTTGTATTTTCTTAGTTTTTTTGTTTTGTTTTTTCAGTTAGTTTGATGCCTTTTCATTATTACTTCTACATATTTTTTTCTACATTGCAGTTGATGATTTATATATGTGAGGATGTGTTGATGTTTGTGCACAAATTTTTATTTTGAAGTTAATCTTTCTGACTTCAGTCATTTAGATGCTTTTTCATTATTACTTCTACATACTTTTATTTGTCCTCTACTCTGCAATTACATTGCAATTGATTCTTACTGATGATTCCTGATTTATGCATGATGTAAATGTTATGAAAAGTTTGAAAAGAATATTTTAAATGTGCATTTTTTTAAGTTCATTTGTCTGACTTCAGTCTGATGCGTTGTTACTGACTTTAGTCACAGTGTTTCTGTGATACAGTTTGATAAATTTTCATAGAAATTGTCTTAACCCTTTAACTACCCCACCAAGAAAAAAAAAATTGGATTGCATTTCTTAACTCCTAATGTCACTAGTTAACACAATGCATTTTTTAACACATCCCATAGTTTCTAAAATATCAACCTCTACCAAATGGTTGATATGTTGGTTTATGGTAAAAGTATACCAGAATTAATACATATACTATGAACAATCTGGAAATATGAAGTGTAAGACCAATTTATTTAAAAAATATTCAAAATAAAACATTTTTGAACACTAAATCATCTTTATTTTTTTAAGTATGCCATAAAATATTTCAGATTCTCATTTAACATGATTTTGGTTTTATTGTAAAAAAAAAAAACAACAACAAGAAAGCAAGTGTAGTAGTGCAACAGGATTATGTTTGTTTGATTTTCTTGTAAACCAACAATGCTGTGTGTGTGTAAACCATTATTTAAAACAGTCAAAACATGGTCAACCATTTGGTAGTGCAGGCAGTCAAAGGGTTAATGCTGAGGTGGAGATGGGAAAAATGTCTTTTCATATTTTTAGGTTTTGTCATAAATAAAATTCCATTACTGAAGTATGTATTGTTGTAGAATTGTTTTTATTTTAGTACCATATTTTTATTATATTTTAGTTTTAAGATAAAAAATTTGACCCATTTTGGGTTACATTCAACCCAGCAGTGTAGTCATTTTTAACTAATAGTTTGGTTAAAAATCACAACCCAGCATGCTGGGTTAAACGTGCAACCCAACTTGTTGGGTCAAAGTAACCCAGCGTTGGGTTCGTCCCTTTTGAACCCAGCGCTGGGTTACCAAAACAACCCAAATTGGGTTGTTTTTAACCCCGCAGTTTTTAGAGTGTAAGTTTGACACCACACAACAAGTCCTGGCTTTGTAGTTTTGATGAACCATTTTTCCCACATATGTCGCAATGAAACGCAACCAGCATTGTATTTAATAGGAAAGAAAAAAAAAAAAAAAAAAGGCTAAGGGGCATCCTTTGAGACTAGACAATTTTGTCCCGGTGATAAGTTCATGCCACCATAGTGGCAGTGTAAAAGCCCACCAGGACTGGTTATGTGTTGAAAAATGAAATCTGGAGATAAAACGATATATGGAGACTAAAGGTTACTAAAAGAAAAAAAAAAAAAAGGAAGGAATGTTCATGTATGTACACAATTTTTGTGCGGAATGGTGGAATGGATATCGCTCAGCCTGTTTGAAGTCACTGAAGGTTAATATAAGTTTACAGAGAAGCTCTCTTAACCAGCTGACCTGAGGTACTGGAATAACATAAATATAAGCTCTCTACAAACACTTCCAAGAACTATAAAGAAAATGCTGTTATGAATAGCTGTGAAGGATTTTCAGAAAATAGCGAGAGGATGTGACTGAAAGAGTCAAGTACAGAAGATTTGTTCTTGATGTTTCTGATTTTCTGTGCTTTATAGGCCTCCTCTCGAGACAAGATTGTTTCTAACCTGCTGGTAACCTTCAACAGTACAATGGAAACATTAACACGGCTCTCGGATTAGCAGCTGAGGGTGAAGTCGTATTGTCCCTGTATAATTTTGTGATTTAAGCCGCAGCGTGGGCCATTTTGTAGACTTGTAGGACAGGAATTAGTGGCTCCCATAAGTAAATCAACAAAGCACTAATGTAAAAGCTTCATGGCCTTCCTGTGCTACCAGTGGCCCTACTGCTTAAGGCATATTATTGTTCTTTACATTCATATCAGCATTGAGGCATGCATATGTTGTTGGAATTATAAACATTGCATGGGCTCAAAAGTGTTGCATTTGTGCTTGAAGATACTATATGCCTAGAGAGGTTACAAGCAGGAAGCAAGGAAGGTGCTGTTTACACTAGTGCGTTTTCTTTTTCAAAAGCATACATTTTGGTAAGGTTATGCCTGGCATCCACACTACTCTGGCTTCTTTGACCCATGAAAACGGAGTGTTTTGAAAATGCTAAAAACCCAGTTTTAGTTTGGAAATGCTTGTGTTCATTTCAGTATAGATCAACTAAAATGCTAAGTTTTGACAATGGAGGCATGTCTAACCACAATTGCTCTCCGACTGGACTTCTGGACTATTGTGTATCATTTCCTGATTCATCAAGCTCTCTCATATGACCATTACAAAACCAGAAAGTACAGACTCCATCAAAAAATTTCCATGTCCAGTGAGCATGAATGGTCACATATCATGCATATTAGGCTGTATAGTGTGACAGAGATCTTATTTTATGAAATGTAATAAAAACGCCACTCTGGACGGGGAGTGTTTTACATTCTTAATCATCGTTTTATCTGAATTTTTGATTTTTTTTTACTGAATATCCTGTGGATCGTGGATCCAGATTGCAACCCCAATGTACCCAAACATGCTTGACCTCACTATTATATTTCTCAAGATGGAAAAAAATTGCACCTCAGTAGAAGGTGCTCACGATTTTGAAGCTACCGAGGTGTGTGACCTAGCTGCTGCCATCTTTGCTAACCGTCACTCCATCCCTGAAATGTTTGTCATGTGACTAATCACTACGAAGCCACAAGAAAATTGCATTCTGACAGCCCACTGCCTGAAGGCACCCCAAGAACACATAAGCTCCCAAGCCTTCGCTACCAACAATCCTGACGATACCTGAGGTGTGACGTCAAAGATGGAAAAATATAAACAGTTCATACTTGTAGGAGACCTGCAAATCCACCTGCAATCCCTATCTGCAGAAGTTAACAAGGTGAAACTAACCTCCAGTAATTTAGTATAATAGCATTGATAAAGATTCTTTATGTTACAAAAACAACCATACTGCCAGTGATGTCAACTGCTGCTTTACCGTTAAAGGCACCGCAACAGGGTTAACAAGATTGTTCAAAGGCTCTATGTGTTGCTATGTCGATATTACAATAAGCAGCTGACTAAGGGGGTGCTGGTAGCTGTTGCTAGGCGTCTGGGAACTTTCACAGTACAGACTGTCTCAGTATGCCTCCAGTACAAGAACATTATGATCTCACGACAGCAAGATGGTATAGTAGAGCCACAGATGAAAATCTGCAGCGATAATATGTGTTCAGGGCATAATGAAGACCAGGAGTTATTCGAGGAAAGATATTAGGCTTTATACGAGACTTTGGAATCAACATAAAAGAGTGTTGACAACTTATGAATCATGCATTCAGGGATGTTTATTAACAAACTGGAATGTATACAGTTGTTTGTAATGGCAATATTTTTATTTGCAGCCTCACACTTTTAATAGCAAAAGCCAAATACATCATTAAGGTTTACTGTTTGGACATAGCATTAGTCAGAATGAATATTTGGTTCCCGAAGAAAAGAATGTCCTTACCTGGGATGCCCCGACTCTGACAGCAAACCTGACCAGGCCCTTAAATGCCGCTATACTGTCATAAACCAGCAAACCCTACCTTTGTCTCATTACTGAGAATCCATATGCCCCAGGTGTAATGGGAGCATTCCATGACACTGTCTTGACCCTTAAATACACATATACACACACACACAACCTTGGTCCCCATTAAAGGTGTGAATGCTTATTGACAGCAGGGTGCAATCAGGACTCACAGAGATGTATCTGCAGCTGGGCGCCCATTACTGCTCAAATGCGGCTCACCCGTGGAGCAGTCGGCAAGGTACGGAGCGAAATCGCATTAGGGCCAGTGAAACCAATCAGTCTAGCCGCCTCATGCTCACTCTTCCAGCCATTGCCACAGTAATTGCCGGTCAGCCAATTGGAGCTTATTAGAGAGTTTGGACTCTTAATTGCCTGGTGGTGGGAGTCGGATCAAAGGCTCACTTATTAAAGACATTCTTCCTGTGTGTGCGTTTCGGTACACACACACACACTTGCATGCCGCAGGGAGATGGCCTAAGGAAGGTCTCAAAGGAGCAGATAGCTTTGAAGAGCATGTGCTCGTTAATGCTCCTCAGACTTTCCTCGTTTCCACCTCCCGTGTCCCCTTTCTCTCACTCGGGCTTTTCCTCCCTCCTTAGGCGTCTTCCCTGACCTCAACTCTTGCCAAGGTGTTGAACAATCAACCGCAGGCTGTTGAATTGTTGCACTGAACTAGAGAGATTTTAGTGTGGCCACGGGAGGACGCAGTAGTGAATCAATAAAGACAAAATCAATATCACTTTAGGAGTGGATTTTCAGACAGCCACCGGTCACCATGGTCAAATCCTGATTCTTTTTTTGGGGGGATGAAATTGTCCTCATTAGGAAACTGTTACCTCTTTGCTCATTAAAAAGCGGAATTGGGTATAAGGAAATGAGCCCTTATTAAATCTACATGATTCACCAGTTCAGCTGAGCTGGTAAGAGGTTCAATAAATTCAGACTGATTTGAATTTTAAATTTAATGTGAGTTCAAACCATCAGAGGCCCGCTAATGAAAAGAGACCACATTATTCCATTTTGGGGACATTTCTTATGATTTACTGACATCTAGTGGCTGGAATGTCACAACGCATTGGAAATTGTGGGCTTCAACAGTGTATCATGTTTAGATTAGAATACAAACAACTGAAATGGGTCTTGCTGCATTCGCACTTATTAAATTAACTCACCATCAAAAGAGACTTAAAAGTGACGACAATGAATGCAAACCGGATGGAGGTTGGAAGTTTCTACGCTGTAAATGCAGGGTTTTACACAATGTATTAATTTTGTACCAACATAAATCAATTAAGTTAATGTAAAAAATGAAAGTGAATTGAACAAAACAATTGTGTTGTTTCAGCTTATTTAATTAGTAATTAGTTTGAACAAGCAGCAAAAAGATATATTTTTGAGTGTACTACTCAAGAGAAGTGACATTGCAATGATTCCACAAGCATCAAATTTAGACAGCTGGCATCTTTTGTTTTTAGATTTCAAAGTGCACATCTGCACATGTAATAGAGACCAGCTAGTGATGTTTTGTTATAGTAAAACCTCACTCCACCAGCCTTATGAGTATCAGACTGTGGTTTAGAGTTCTCGAGAGTCTGTGTCCAGAAACAGTAGATATGTTTCCATCAAACAATTTTATGCATATTTTACAATTTCACATAAAAATGCTTAAAGGAATGCCAAGATGCGCATAAACTTTGAAAAAGCGTACAAAAGACTTGTGTTATCCAACTGAGTTGGATAAACTTTTTTATTCAATAAGAAAAAGCATGCACATCAAAAAGTCATGTGATTTTGTTTAAACAGATCATGTGATGACAAAAATGGGCACACAGATCATGTGATGACAAAAATGGGCACAATGAGACACCATTAAATGGACAAACCAGTGGACCGACCACATTACACAGCATCTGAAATGTTGTTTTGGTCATTCAAAAAATTCCTCAGCCAAAGTCCGTCATCAAACTGGTTCAGTATTATTACCTCCAATACTGTCTTGAGCAGCTGTGCTGACAGAGCGGTCTCACACCTCGAAAAGTCACTGTGCATTAATTCCATTTTTGCATTGTCTTTAAAGGCGCAAGTAATTTATTGAAAGGGTTATGCTAGTATTGTGACCTAGATGAGAATGGAATTTAAGAGTAGCATATTTAGTTTAATGGACAGATACTAGGTCCTGTGCAGGTAACCGTCACTCCAACTGTGTTTTGTCCTGGAGAGTCATAGTCCTGCAGAATCTTTTGATTTAAAAAAAAAAGGAGAAGAAAAAAAATGTACCTGCCATTAGCTTTCTAGTAACACCCGGACCTTGACCTTGATTAAGTTGTTCAGGAGTGTTTGCTTAGGGTCGTAGCAAAACTCTGCCGGACTGTGGTTCTCCAGAACTCAACTTGCCTACCCCTTCTCCCCCCTCAAAAAATGGATTAGCGAGTGATGTTAGAGACTATGGCCTTCCTTTGCCAGAAAATCCATTTTGATTCCAGCTTGAAGATGGCCAAATAAAAGAGAGGTTATACAAGAGGGTTTGTATGGGGAGTTGTTGAGATGTGGTTAAGATAGGTTCATCTGATCAAGCACTATTACCATTTTTCAGGCAGAAGTAAATATTGTTCTACATTCTACATTCCAAGCAAATGGCTGACCTGAATAGAATAATGGTGAATTCTGCCAATTTTTTTTTAGAGTTCTTTGACATTTGTTTTGAAAAAATGCATTATTATTGTGCTAGTTTAGTACCTGTAGCTTTAAGCTGCATTCACACTAGATTCCATCACGTATTTGACCTTTGGGTCAACTCTCACTGAAAACAAGTGACTTCTTGTCGCTTTGCCACTGAAAAGGTTAGTTCAGTTGGTGACAATAGACTAATCATTGAGGTTTCTGTCCCAGGAAAGGGATCCACAGGCAAGCATGAGAGGTACTGAAATAGGTTATCATCATTATGCTTTAGAGTCTTGATACATAATCCACAGTTCACATGCAGCCCTTTAAGAACAGTGCTTGTTGAAGGCTTGTCAGTTGTGATGGCAAAATTAAATTTCATTTTACACTACCTGACAAAGTCTTATCGTCGATCCCACTTGTAAGAGCAACAAATAATAACTTGACTTCTAATAGATCATAGAACTGCATCCCAATCATCACAAATACTGCAGAAGACTTACTGGAACCTGCATGGACCCACGATTCTCACAGAAATCAGTCAAGTTTGGTGAAGGAAAAATCATGATTTGGGGTTACATTCAGTATAGGGGCATGCGAGAGATCTGCAGAGTAAATGGCAACATCAACAGCCTGAGGTATCAAGACATTTGTGCTGCCCATTACATTACAAACCATAGGAGAGGGCCAATTCTTCAGCAGGATTGCACTCCTTCTCATACTTCAGCCTCCACATCAAAGTTCCTGAAATCAAAGAAGATCAAGGTGCTCATGGATTGGCCAGCCCAGTCACCAGACATGAACATTATTGAGCATGTCTGGGGTAAGTTGAGGGAGGAGGCATTGAAGATGAATCAAAAGAATCTTGATAAACTCTGGGAGTCCTGCAAGAATGCCTTTTTCGCCATTCCAGATGACTTTATTAATAAGTTATTTGAGTCATTGCAGAGATGTATGGATGCAGTCCTCCAAGCTCACGGGAGTCATGCACAATATTAATTATTTTTCCACTGCACCATGACTTTATATTCTATACTGTACATTATTTCTGTTAAGTGACAAGACTTTTTTCTAAGCAAAGTCAGACCTTACTGTCCTAATTAAATAATTTAAAAAAGCAAGGCATGATCATATTTTATTTTGGTAAAATAAGCATAATCTAGAGGCCTTTGCCTTTCATATTAGCCACTTCTAAAACCAAATGATCAACTATAAGTCAAGTTATTATTTGTAGTTCCTAAAACTTGGATAGGCGACATGACTTTTGTCAGGAAGTGCACATAGCCAAATGACTACATTATGCAACAAGTATCTTTTTTTTTCTCAGGGCTGGGGTTGGGAATCTTTAGGCACATCATCACATTTAGATCTACAGTCATTTCAAAAGTCATAATTAGATTTCTGTCGTCTAATAGTTTATTTATAGAGTTCAATTACTGATAAATTAGCATGACACCATTTTCAACTAAAACATTCTGGCCATTCATTTACACGACAAACTGTATTTGGCCTGAAAACAAACTTTTAAAAATGGGTTTAACCACACAATTAGAAAAAAACAAAAAACTAAACTGTGGACTGGGTAAACTCCAAAAATAAAACAAAATGATTTTGGGGAAACTGAGACACCATTTATATTAGGTGCACAGCTGATTTTTGAAGTACAACTCTCATAATTTAATATTTTTGTTTTCCTCTCACTTCTAAGGGTAAAATCTTGATTTCATGCTCACCTTATGTACTTTATTAATACATAATCTTGGTCTTCCTGTGCATTACCTATGAGTCACGTAATGCTAAAGAGGAGCAAACAGAATATTTGCTAAGGACTGCTAAAAAGGGAGGGGGTTATAAAAAGTCTCTACTGCAAACAAAAGAAATTTGTCAACTTGGCGCCACTCAACTCCAGTTTTCTCCATGGGGGCTGCCCTTGATTTAATCTGCTGTCATGCAATTAATGTTCTGTTTTACGTGAAAGGCACCTGCATCAATTGGTTGATTCCCAAATTGCAAAGTAGGTCTTTGTACTTTTCTTTCAAAATACTGTTTAATCCATGACAAGGATTAATTTGCTGAACAGAGGATTAATGTTTATGATCTAACGCCACAGGAGGCCAGAACCAGAACCTTTAGCATTTCACAGCTAAATTACGTGAGGCCATCATGAGCATTTACTTTGGTCTGAACTTTAAAGCACCTCCTAAAAGCGGAACTGAAATTATGCAAAATAAGATATTCCGAAGAATGCTGGAAACTAGCAGCCATTGACATCCATAGAAAAAAGTACTACGGAGTCCTATATATCAGGGGTTTCCATCCTACATTGTGAGGCGAATCATTTCAATGTTAGCAAAAATAGAAAAAAATCCCAAATGTGAATTAGGTGCATTTCCATCAAGATGTTAAGCCATAGTCATGCTTTACTTCTCTCCCTATTAAATTCCATTCATATGCTTGCGTCATGAATGCGTGAGACCAATAGAAGATCAAAACGTAAGCTCTATGTATAGAAATGTAATATATGGAGCAATCAGTTTTATCAGTGTCGCATCGTATTTTTTTTATATCAACACTTTTTACTGAACCATCCAACAGAATATTGCGTTCCCAAACTCTAGTGTGCCTCAAATTTAGAGTGGCTTACTATTGTATTTGTAACCTAGCAACCAACAGTAAAGAAGGCAAGGTAATGGAGACAGCTGATTAGTTACAAGGCTGTAATGTTTGCAACTTCAGAGTTTATCTGGCAAATGCATTTCCATCTCCCTTTATTTGCATTAACAATTTTCACAGTCTTGCAGTCCAAAATCATCCCAAGTCAGCGTAAAAGCTGGAATTATGCAATAATTTGATCCATTACTACATCATAAATATAAATACTCTATGTTATCTTTGATACTGACCATTCACTTACCAGTCACTAAGCCATTGATCTCTTCACAGTGAGACACTGAAAGGTTTAAAAAGTGCAGTATCAAAATAACGTTCATTTTTATACAGTATTTAACTGTATCTTAAATGTCTTTTCAAGTCACATAGCCAACAGTTGAGCATGACAAACAAGTCGGAAAATTAAGTATAATATGAAAACTCTAAATCATTCATTTTAAAAGGCCACGTAAAGCACTTTCAGCAGTTTTGTTTGGAATAAAAACAATATAGCTGCCATGAGTGTTCAAGTGACCCTTCAGCTGAATCATTTATGATGTTTGGAACAGACTGAGCGTTTAAGAGTTCTCAACCCGAATAAGCAAAGGTTAAACGGCACATCATGTTTTGAGTGTTTTGTTTCTAAAATGTCTTGATTTTTTGAATAGTTTCATGCTCTTGGCAGGCAGTAATTCACCGCATAAAACACTTTGTATTTGGCACAGAGCATGTTTAGGCTCATAATGTATTCTCAACTCATTAATCTGTATTATTGCTCACAATTTGAAATAAGAGGCTCAACAATGTTGAAATGCTTCTTAAACTGTTAGTTCACCAAAAAATTGTAATTGTCATCTTTTACACATCCTTCACTTGTTCAAAACTTATTTGAGTTTCTTCTGTTGAACACAAAAGAAGATATTTTGAAAAATGCTGGTTGCTGGTACCCATTGACTTCCATAGTATTTTTTTCCTCCTACTATGGAAGTCGATTGGTCCCAGCATCCAGCATTCTTCAAAATATCTTTTTTTTGTTTGTTTAATGGAAGAAATAAACTCATAAAGGTTTAAAACCACATGAGAGAGAATAAATGATGTGTTATGATGATTTTCATTTTTGGGTGAACTGTCCCTTTAAGAGTGACAATAAGCTGGGGTTAAACTATTCTTTGGCAGTCTTTTAATTTGTCTATTTACTTGGTTATTATAACTATGCACAGTTAATAAGATTAGCTGTTTTCTTACTTTTCCAGTCTACAGTCATATCAGAAAAGACTTGTGGCCAAACATGACTGCTACAAACCATCGCAGGATCTATTATAATGACGGAAAATGCTAATTCCCTGTACTGTACTGTGGGTCATTAAAATCATTAGATGTTGGCTGTGCTTTTCAGTAGCAAAGTTGCAGCATATTGGCAAACACAAAAGCAGCTGCAAAGGTGAATCACAATCAGATTAGTCTGATTGCCAATGTTTGATGCCAGACACAATTAGCACTTTATGCAGTTTACAAAGCAACAGGTTTCCAGGGAAAGTAAACAATCAAATTGCAGGTGCATCGGAAACCAAACTCTAAATGGATGATTTTAATTATTTAAAGGGAAGAAAAAAATGGCAAAGCCCTTTAAAAGTTGCGCATTGTATTGTTGCAAAAGACCAAAAGCACACTGATGATTGTTGCCTACACAACAACTGGTCTGTTCGATACTCAAGGCTATAATACGGATCGAGACACCTGGTCTCCTTCATCTTTTTTTTTTTTGGTAATAATTGGCACTCAAAAATATGTTTATAGGAGTAGGGTAAAATGAGAAACTACTAAAAATATTGTGTGTATTAACGAAAGTGGCATGGAGCAAAGCAAGTATTGTGGCCACATTTGCTGTGGTCTTGGATGATGGATTGGGCTGGTCTCATAAATGACAAAAAACAAAGTGTTATGATCTGGAGTGTCATCATTCACCTTATATCTGTACTGGCTGAAATCTGCCTTCAACTGACAATGTCTACTGTCAGCTGTGTGACATGGGTCAACACTCTATATTGTAGAGATACACTCAATTGACTTAAAAAAAAATAAACTAAAACTAATAATAATACTAATAATAATATAGCAAATATAGAATTAGGGCCAATCAATATTTATCGTTTCAGCATGGACATTGTGATATGCACATTAGAAATAAGCATTTCATGCAGGATGTGCAATGTCAGCTAGATGTCATAGGAATCTGACAGCTGATAGGATAGCACATTTGTAAATTAACTGCGGGGTTTAACAATGATAGAATAAAAGTGTATCATATCCATGTGTATTAAATGGACAGTTCACCCCCAGTAAATAAGGCAAGTGTAATGGAGTTACGTGAGTGAAACGTTCATTACATCAGAGTTGTCGGCAAATGCGTTTCCATCTCCTATTATTCACATTAACCTTTTTTGCAGAAGTCCAAATCCACCTCAAGTATGCGTTAAAACATTTTCATTAATTAAGGAAGAGACAAACTGCAAGCTTTGGAAGTTTATATCAGGTTTATAGCTTCTAAACACAAATTTTATCCCTGTTTTGTAGTACACTAGCTTATAAATATCCTTAAAACTAGCATACTGATACTAACATCTAAAAATATTTATTCTACTTTCATGGGACTGTTAACAGTCTCACATAATAATCTTGTTAAATTGCCTACCAGATGGTACACAATATAAGTATAAGCGCAGTAACCATCAGGAGACTTACTGTAATTGTCAATATTTTTGCTTGCCCAAGCCAAATGAAACAAAGTAACACTGTGTCCTAACTACACGTAATGCGACACTGTGACACATATTAAATGGTACCTTTTCCATGTTCCATGTCCATGGTTTTTCCTAACCATCCGACACGCAAAAATTATATTTTAGAAATAGTTTCTATTCCAGAGATGTCGTAGCTGAACAACAGCATAAACTACTATGACAATGATCAGCTCAGATGCTATCCAGGGCTAAATCCTACTAATGTCAGTTTGAATACCATTTTATGTGACATGATTTGCCATACTGAAAGCGGAAGCAGATAGTTTACCTCAGATCTTGAAAATAATACAACTAGAAAAAAATAATAGTTCGGACAAATTTGGATTTGGAACTGTGATTCAGTGCAAACCAACAGATATCAGTCATTCAGCATGCACTTTCAATAATGTTAAAGTGCTTTAATATGTTTTAATTAGATTATTAACCTAAATGTTTCTTTCGTGTCACCTTTAGTGCAAACAGACATATGGCTTGTCGGTGGAATCTTGTAGTGAAATGTAAACATGAGCATAGTGCCCCACAGAGGAAAAATGTAGCAACAGCCTTAATTTTAATGCTAATCTTGAAATGTGTTGATTTTCCGCACTTCATTTTGTTCAAAACATTAAAAGACAAAGCCAGTTAACCATAACTTAAATAAAAACAAATTACCAAAAAAAATAAATAAATAAATAAACATACACTTAGCATTTTGAAGGCATCATAATTATATTAAAGATATATCCAAACTGTTACCATAACTATTGGCCCGATAGCTGCTTCCCTTCCGCAAGGTAATCAAATCTGTGTGCATGGCATGTTCAACATTCCACACTTCTTTTTATTGCTTGAATAAGTGCATCATCCAGGTAATTAAAGTGCACTTATTCTTTTTAGAATTACCAGTGTGAATGCACTACTTACACTATTTATACTGCAAAATGGTATAGAATAATGCATAAGTATGTGGTTTGGGACACAACCCTGCCAATGGCTGCTGCTTTCCTACATTCTCCAAAATACTGCACTCATTAGAAGTAAGAATCTCAAACAGGTTTGGCAGAAGCAGAGGACGAGTAAATGACAGAATTTTCAGAAGCATGTAGGTGCTAGAAATGCTAACATTTGCCAAGATCAATTGGATTTAATTAACAGTAAACAGAGAAGACAATAAAATGTTACATATCATAATTCAATTTCTGTACTTGAATACTGTTCAATTCCGCAGAAAACCAAGCACTGTTTATTTCAGTTGTAACTCTGTTATGTTATATTTTATGCAAATGCACTTCGCTACAAAATCACCCCAATCATTAAAATACAGTCAGTTCATTCCAAATAGACCTGTTCAAGTCATTTGGTGAAATAGTTTTCGTATCGCAGAAAAATGTTTAATATTGCAATGTCATTTTTTCCAATATCGTGCAGCCCTATAAACAATAACTCATAACACTAATATAACTAATATGTCTGTATGTATGGCAATCAGCATATCATGAATGTCCCTAAACTCTTCTGCACAATCGAGCCTTTAATTGCACTCATTTTTAGCAATTCTTTACAGTAACAATCAAATCATCAATTCTCATTCATGTATTCAACAAAAAGACGGTTCATCAAAATGGTGATTAATCGTCTATTCAGTGTATAAAATAATTATCTATACTGATGATTAATCATGGATAGTAAAACAAAGGTGTATAATGACATCACCCCGTGGGCTTTTTGGCACTGATTTGGACACTTTGTGAGATTGTTAATGTTTCCACGTGAACTATAATAGAAGACTGTGCTCAGTCTATCCAGCACCACTTTTCAATAGAAATGAATGAACATTAAACTGCATTATTCCTCTTCAACTATTAATTTAAACTAACTTCTGTCAATAATAAGATTTGAGTTAATTTATGGCATTCAATCTTTCAACATAAAGATAAATTTTATACTTAATCTAAGTAACCTAAACCACTGATTTAATATTAAACACTGAAAACATACTGTATGCAAAAGCTGGGAAGTGTTTTGTAATATTTATAATGTTTCGTTAACGCAACAACAGTGTTATACTGAACCCTAGCGGCTAGGTTGCAGCATCACGTTAAAGTGATTGTTGACTCAAAAAGGAAAATGTACTCATTATTTACTCAGTGTTTCTGAACCTTTATGGGTTTTTATTCATTTTGATCGTTTTTTTTTTTTTTTATGTTCTGTTGAACACAAAGAAGATATTTTTGAAGAAAGCTGAAACCGGTCACTATTGATTACAATAGTAGTAGGAAAAACAAACACTTTGAATGCTTACCAGTTTTCAAGAATTCAGAATCTTCTTTTGTGTTCAACAGAAAAAAGAAACTCAAACAGGGTTGTGACAAGTAAAAGGTAGGTAAATAATGACAAACTATACCGTTTTAAGTGCAACAAACTAACACACTTCTAAGTTATCGTTATGGTATCAATAAGCTGACATTCACAATTTACAAACTAATAAAGCATCTAGAAGAAGATAGAAGAAATACACTAATATTTGGCATAAGTTATATTAAAATGTTACGATACCTCAGAAAACACTGCATATCAGATTTCCCGCGTGGTCTCTGGCGTCGTCGTGGAAAAACTCATGGCCATCATTAACGCCAATATTAAATGAATTCGAGACGGATTGTTTTGGAAGATGAAGAAAATGTCAGAAAGGTCGTTCGAGCGACTTCATCCTCACATAAAAAGAAGCCCAGTTAGGAATTCACTAAGGCCATTTCCAGGACGTGATTTGCTGTAATGATCACATGACCAGGGCATGAACCCAGGGCTTGATTTGGAAAGCTGAAATAATTAATCTACCTGTCTGAGTTATGAAAGATTGCCTAGTCTAAAACTATTTTAAGAGCTACATTTAAAGAAAGTATCCATAACAAAAACTGAAAAAAGTTGGTTGAAACTTGAAGCGTCTTAACCGAGGCTGTTTTATTCTCTTTCAGAAAACAATAATACTGTGAAGTATTGTTAGGCTACAGCTTAAAATATATATTTTATTTGTTAATATATTTTAAAATGTAATGCATTTCATCTGATTCATGTAATTCAGAGCTGAATTTTACTCCAGTCAGTGACAAATGATTTTTCAGAAATCTCTTTAAAATCCTGATTTCGATTAATTACTGTAGATGGGCATAATGGTAGGCTACTTAATATTATCAATATATAAAATTGTATTTATTTATGAAAAACATGATAGCTACATTGTACATCTATTCACTTTACATTATTTCATTTTTCAGCATTGATGATTATCAGTTGTTTTTTTACAGAATTTCAGGAGACTGAAAAAACATGAATGAATAAATGAATACCATTGTAAAATATATTTACAGATTAAAATGTTATTATTATTATTTTTACATTTTTATAATATTTCACATTATTGCTGCTTTTGTTGTATTTTTGATCACTTAAGCAGCCTTTTTGAGCAGAAGTGACTTCTTTAAAAAAAAAAAAAAAAAACATTTACAAAACTCCTGTTTCGAAATATTAACATTATAATATTGGAATATTAACAGTCTATCAGTAACAAAGATTCATTCATTCATTCATTTTCTTTTCGGCTTAGTCCCTTTATTAATCTGGGGTCACCACAGCGTAATGAACCGCCAACTTATCCAGCATACAGTTGCAATCAGAATTATTAAACCCCTTTGATTTTTTTTTTCTTTTTTAAATATTTCCCAAATGCTGTTTAACAGAGCAAGGGAATTTTCACAGTATGTCTGATAATATTTTTTCTTCTGGAGAAAGTCTTATTTGTTTTATTTCGGCTAGAATAAAAGCAGATTTAAATAATAAAAAAAAAACATTTTAAGGTCAAAATTATTAGCCCCTTTAAGCTATATATTTTTTCGATAGTCTACAGAACAAATCATCGTTATACAATAACTTGCCTAATTACCCTATCCTGCCTAGTTAACCTAATTAACCTAGTTAAGCTTTTAAATGTCACTTTAAGCTGTATAGAAGTGTCTTGAAAAATATCTAGTCAAATATTAATTACTGTCATCATGGCAAAGATAAAATAAATCAGTTATAAGAAATGAGTTATTAAAACTATTATGTTTAGAAATGTGTTGAAAAAATCTTCTCTCCGTTAAACAGAAATTGGGGGGGGGAAAAACAGGGGGGGTAATAATTCAGGGGGTTTAATAATTCTGATTGAAACTGTATGTTTTACGCCGCGGATGCCCTTCCAGCTGCAACCCATCACTGGGAAACACCCATACACTCCCATTCACACACATACACTACGGACAATTTAGCTTACCCAATTCACCTATACCGCATGTCTTTGGACTTGTGGGGGAAACCGGAGCACCCGGAGGAAAACCCCGCAAACACGGGGAGAACATGCAAACTCCACACAGAAATGCCAACTGACCCAGCCGAGGCTCAAACCAGCGACCTTCTTGCTGTGAGGCGACAGCGCTACCCACTGTGCCACCCCAGTAAAAAAAAAAGATTTTTACCTTTAATTTTTCATCAGTCTAAGACCAAGTGCCAATTTTACTGACTTACTGATTTCTGCTGTTTTAAAGGGGTTGACGAGGTAATAATGCTTATTTAAATCAAGTTAAATCATGCATGATATTGAGAAATATAGGCACATTTAAATAATTAATTATCATGTTTCTCAAATAAATAAATGCATAAATAAATAAAAACAAAAACTATTTAAGCAATCTACAACTTTAAGGCAACACTGTAAAAAATGATGTGACAAAAAGTCATGACAACAAATGTTTTTATGTATTTAATTTATTATGTTATTCAACTTATTTTAATACATTTATCAGGTTTCAACAATGTTTTTATGTATTTAAAGTTTAACTTAATATTTTTGTCACTTTGACTGATATAAGTTAACATGACTAGATAAGCTAATTTGATTCAACTAAAAAATAAGGCAACATTTGTTTTTCTTTTTTTTTTTTTACAGCGAAGACACTGCCAGTAAACATTGAATGTTTTATTTCAAGAATGTTTTATTCAAAGGATTATATGTGATAAAAAATAAAAATCAGGCATTGTCTAGTTACATATAATTTGCATAAATTTTTTTAAACTAAAGTTTTATTATTCATCAATTTATAATACATACATACAGTACAGTTGAAGCCAGAATTATTGGACCTCCTGTTAAATTTGTGTTTTTAAAAATAAAAATACCAAGTGCTGTTTAACAGAGAGTTTAATACACTAATACTTTGCATAAGTTATATTAAAATGTTAAGAAAAATACCTTAGAAAACACTGCATATCAGATTTACCGCGTGGTCTCTTATTATTTAGAAATAATAATTTCTAAAAACTAATTTATTTTGTTTTTGCTATTATGGCAGTACTTTTTTTTTTGTTTTACTTATTTTGCAAGATATTTTATTCAGCTTAGAGTATAATTCAAGTGTTTAATTAAGTTAATTAGGTTAACTAAGCAAGTTATGATAATTAGGCATGTTTTTGTAACAATGGTTTGCTTAAGGCAAAAAATCTTAATAATATTGACCTTAAAACTGTTTAAAAAAATGTAATGTTCCTCCTAAAATTGATTAAAACAAATGCATATTATATAGTTTACACTGGATGGCAGTGTTGCTCAACCAAAGGAACTGCTCATCCTCACACAAAAGTGAGGAAAATACCCCAGTCTTTCACCTTCTGAGGAAATAATCAGGACACCATGTTGAGTGTCCACAAGATCATGATTATGGCCAAAAAGACATTTGTAGCAGAAACTGTTCACCAAAAGTGTCTGATATACAGAGTGTAAACATGACCATATGTAATAAACTAAATATAAAATAAGAATTCTTATCAGTACATTTCCACTATCAATTAAAGGAACCCATCAAACAAAAATGAATCCTTCAATCACCTTCCACTTGTTCCAAAGCTTTATTTTTTGTTTGTTAAGCAGAAAAGAAGACATTTTGAAGAATGTTGGAAACCAGTTGACTTCCATCATATTTTTTGTTTTCCTACTATGGAAGTCAATGGTTGTATCTAACATTTTTCAAAATATCTAGTATATCTAAAAACAGGTTTGGAAGACTGGAGGGAGAGGAAATGGTGAGTGCATGTTCATTTTTGAGTGAACTATCCCTTTAGTCTGTGGGTTGAGGAGGGTCATCAGCTGTTCTGATTTGTGTGAAATAAGTAGACGCTGTCTCCGTGGCCCATGATGCATTGCAGGTGGTAAGTAAGCGGCTCAGGAAGCGGTGTGCAGATAAAGCTGGGTGGGGGATCCGCCCCGATCCCTGCGATTAGATAATCCAATTCATTATATCAATTAGATCATCTCAGACAGAAGGGGGGAAAGTGGATTGAGGATGAGCAGCGTTTAATAGGCCAAAGTAAATGAAGGGGCTTCTCAACTTGACGGTCACGGCTCTGTTCTGATATAGGGGGTCAGGTACAGTACTGAAATAATCATTCGTTTTTCTTAATGGTAAATTTAAATAAAACATATGTATAAGAACTCAATACACATTTTCTTTTCCTTCTTTTGCGTTGAATTTCAGCGAAATAATAATAATACATTTATTTTATATAGCTCATTTTAACTCTACTTTCACGTTACTTTTAACGTTACATACAAAAAAGACAACATACTGTACCTACATTTCATAATTGTTGTTTAAAAACATGTATTAATCATGGCACAGTCTTTGCTGTTTCATTAAACAAAAAAATACTCTTTTTTTTTTTTTTTTTTTTACAAAAAAAGCAGTTTACAGAATAAAACTAAACTTTAATAAAACAGAAATATAAATAATAAATCCAAAGAAGATTGGAATTTTCAGTATGCCCACTATACACTGTAAAAAAATATCTGTTAATTAACGATTTCCATATTTTGTGATTCACAATTCAGTTTTTCATTTATTTACTGTTGTGAATTACATTATGGGATGTTGATCTCTGCTCTGTCCACTGTTGATGTTGAAAATCCAACTCTACAATTTCACAAAGTGACTTTTTTTTACATTTTAGTAGTTTGAAATAACAATTTATAAGAAATAATAAATAGAGAAATACTGTAAGTCTGTAAAATAACAGAAAATATACTGGTGGTTTATAACAAGGTTTTTGTACTGTAATATACAACACCAACCCAGACAATATATCACTTTAAACTATTACAAATGTTAATAAAAGTCACTTTTCCAGGTTAAAAGTTGTTAAATGGAGAAAAAAAAAATATGAGTCACAAATATGGAAATCTGCTAGTTTACGGATATGTTTTTTTTTTTACAGTGTACCCTATTTTGGAAGCGACTTCTTATACTTATGCACTTTTAGATGGACAAAAAAAAAAACCCTTTTATTTTGCTCTAGCATCATAATAATTACAAACCAACTATTGGTATTTTTTTGCTCTGTCTGGATCCATTCTCTAAGCCTAATTGGAGCTATACTGTACCTAAAACGGATATGCATGTCTTTTAAAAGACAGAAAGAATGAATACAGTAGTCGTGAAGATGATCGTGTGCTGTATCTCAGAGATTCTCCCAACCAAGGATTTTTTTTATAGTCAAGATAATCTGTAGGGCCTCATCCTCTTTTAAAAGTACTTAACAAAAATCCAGACAAATGCATTCATTTATTCTTAAAAGCCCAAAAGAGAGGCTCAAATGTGTTCCCATTTAAAGTGAGAAATATACGGAGGGGGGGAATATGTATAAAATTTAAATTCTGTCATAATTTATTCACCCTCCACTTGTTCTTCTGTTAAACACAAAAGAAGATATTTAGAAGAATGATGGAATCCGATTGACAGTATTTTTTTCTTCTTCTACCATTGAAGTCGATGGCTACAAGTTTTCAACATCCTCCAAAACAGTGAAAACAAATAAAACCTTTGTAAATACACTCCAAAAATAACTCATTGGATGAACTACATTTAATTTAGGGCAGCTTTTCCATTCAATAAATGTGTCAAAAAAACATTCAATTGACACAATTATCCAATACAGTTTTAATATTCATTCATACATTCATTTTCCTTCGACTTAGTCCCTTTGTTCATCAGGGGTCACCACAGCGGAATGAACCGCCAATTTATCCAGCATATGTTTTACACAGCGGATGCCCTTCCAGCTGCAACCCAGTACTGGGAAACACCCATACACTCTCACATGCACACACATACACTACGGCCAATTTAGTTTATTCAATTCACCTATAGCGCATGTCTTTGGACTGTGGGGGAAACTGGAGCACCCGGAGGAAACCGACGCAAACATGGGGAGAACATGCAAACTCCACACAGAAATGCCAACTGACCCAGCCGGGACTCAAACCAGCGACCTTCTTGTTGTGAGGCGACAGTGCTAACCACTGAGCCACTGTGTCGCCCCCAGTTTTAATATTTTTTTTCATATATATCATTGCATGTAACTCAAACTCAAACATTTAATCTGATAATGCATTATTTCACTTCATTCAACGTCATGATATAAACACATTTATGACAACATTTGTGAAAATGTAATTTTTTTTATTTATCGAAGCACATTTACTGAAACATATTTACCAAAAAAATCTATCTAATAACAAGCGCATCAGTCACATGATTATCGAATGGTACCTGTCGCGCCACAAAGGTCATGGCTCTCCCCTTTCCCAAATATGATTAAATTGCATTGGTTAATTTAAACATATGTAATTAATGATCATATATACAACTTTTAGGCCAGACTAATTACATTTACAAAACATTTACTCATAAAGCAGACACTTTTATACAAAGTGACTTACAAGTGACTTTAGATTAAAGAATCATTTCAAATCATCAGAGGACAGCAGTATAATAATGCTATGAGAAGTCTAAGTTAGTTCATTTATTTAGTTCAGGAGTCGGAAATACAATACCGTCAGAATATTGTCAATAATAATATAAGAAATACAATAACGATACACAAAAAGTATTATAATATAAGTTTTGTTCATCTGAAAGCTTCCATTACAAATGACAAATTTACTCTGGATTTTGTATTTCTGCATGTAAACTACATTGATGTCAAAACAACATCAGATTAACATCTAACACTGACATCAAAAATCAATTACAGCACAGTCCTGTAATTACTTTTTAATGTGTTTTTGATGCCAATGTTAAATTACAATTTGATGTCATTTTGACATCAAGATAGTCAATTGACATCAAATCGATTTGCAATTTTGACATGTTTTTTGATGTTTTTTTGACATTGAGGTGCCCGCTTGAGGAGTGTGTCCTACAGGTGGTTTGTCAAGCCCATTCACCTGTGCAGAGCATATTCAGAATTGCACGTTTTCCAAGAAGTATAGGGTGCCTTTAAGAAGGTGTCTGGTGCATATGGAGAGGAAAAAGGTGTTTTCTACATGTGGTTTGTCAAACCCACTCCTGCATGAATTACGCTATCTGCACAATATTTCCAGAAACATAAAGTGTTGATAAAAAAAGTGTCTGATGCATACAGAGAGGAAAAGAGTGTGTCCTACCTACAGGTGGTTTGTCAAGCCCACTCACCGGTGTGAAGCACACTCAGAATTGCACATTTTATTCCCAGAATTCCTCAAGAGTGAGGAAATAAATATTTTATATTAAGTGAACATAATTCATTGCACCTGATACACTCATGGTACATTCATTGATTCATTGCAAAATTAATTGATTATTACGCCTGAATGAGAATATAGTATCGTAGCCATATCAGCCCAGAAAAGAACAACTTTACATTTTCCATTGGTCTTGGTAGACGATATAACTATGGATCAAGCTTTAAATAGGAAAATTATCAAAACTTTTTTGGGAGGGGATTTTTTGAGTAAGAAGCTAATGGTCTGATTCAATGATTTATGCTAAGCTAAGCTAAAAGTGCTCCTGCCAGACCCAGAGATTTGCCAAACGGATTCAAAGATGTTCATTTTTATCAACACTGTAAAAAGCAACATGATGATTTTCCTTTAAAAAAGGCAGTAAACCAATTGACTTAACTTTTATACTTATGCACATAGTTTGTTTACGTATTAATCATAAGGCAACGAGTTAACTTTTTTAAGTAAAGTCAACGTATTGCTTTTTACAGTGAACTGAGAGGACTATTTCCAGAAAAAAGGTGTTCCTTTAAAAGTGTCATCTCCATGATTTATTTTTGAGTACAGTGAGCCCATTAAATCTTTGCAGTGAAATATCTCTTTAAACTGTAGAAATAATGAATCCAAGACATCGATTGAGACCTCAAGGTCAGCTAAAACACACAAAGTGAGTCACTTGGAGTGCAAGTGTTTGCGGTATGTGTGGAATGGGACTGCATTGTTACCAAATTGATCAGATGTCTGCGTTTGGCTTGTACTTTGACTGATTGGAATGTGCCCGTCGTGCTGCATGTCTCTGATCGAGGCCTGATGGCTAAATGAGGCGTGACATCGCAGGCGTCACTGCATTTTTTTGCTGTGTTTGTGTGTGAACTTGTTCCTGAATGGATGCAGAAGCGGTTTGCCGGCGTCAATCTGATCTAAAAAGAGAAAGTCAGAGCGATGGAGGGGAGGAAAGCAGTGCCACAAGCCCGGCGACAGACAGTCCCATGACATCACATGGGCAAGCAGCGGCGCGGGGACGAGAGGGAGAAATGGCACAGATAGAAGAGATAAAACGGACTGATAAAAGAACGAGAGAGGGGGGAGAGAAAGCTGATAAGTAAAGAGAGAGTTGTGGAGAGGGGTAATTCATCGATGCACTGAAACAGGAGACAGCGGCCGGGGATGGGAGGCGGAATGGTCCATTTTTCCTCTGCTTTTATCACTAAACATTCATTGCCACTGCTGACCACTAACTGACCACGAGACAGTGTTAGAACTATTATAAAAGGCATTGTACTATTCCAAAATCACTAACTGCTATTCATTTTGTATTTAATCATTATTAAGCATTGTATAATTTTTTATGAGAATTGCAAGCAAAATATCTCTTATGTACATAATTATTAGTGACACACTATTTTTTTGCACCTGTAACTTTTGAGATTTTATGCTGTTTGAAAGATTAACATTCTAGACTTTTGCATTTTTATATTGTCACATTTAACCAATTTCTGTATGTAGATTTGAATTGCAGTACATGTTTTTAAAGCCTGTTTTCT
>CAIGQV010000785.1:1920218-1932382 GCA_903798115.1 Danio jaintianensis | reverse complement strand
TAAACTTTGAACAAGAAATGCTCATTTGGCCATTTTACCATGAATTAAACGATGAGAAACCCTTTATTCTCCACCAATAATGTTTTCCCACTATTGTAGACTACTTGAAGTCTCCTGATATGCAAGACTTTTTATTTTTTTTAGATCATAATCTAAAGTGCCATAAAACAGATGAGTAGTTTTATTTTAACATTTCAGGGATCACCACCATGTCCTCTTCTACCACAGTTTGAAGAATTTATCTTGTCACTATTAGTTTCCAACTTAACATTATACAAGTAACAAATAAAAAGAGATACCCCAAAGATTATAAAAGAATAATTTTTAGCCTAACTTCATCCAATGTTTAGATTTTTGTGCAAGAAATATATAAAAATTACTGCATATTTAATGAAATAATGCTTTATTTACATATTTAAAAAAAAATACTGTTAGCAGTTTTTAGTTGAATAATTTAAACAATTATTTTCCAACTTAATTCTTAAAATAATTCCTTTCAAGATTTCAACTTTTTGTCTTCAACGGTTATGTCTTCATTTTGCAATATATATTTCATTGGATTCTTCTTGTGGTCATTTACTTTTACACTATCAAATGTAGTGCACATTTTACCTGCAAAATGTGTTGTTTTTTCACTCCCGTTATCCTCCAAAAACATCACATATCACTTATGAATGATTATATAAAAAAATCAACAGTAGTTTGATTGAAAATGAAATGGTTTGCAATTGGTAAAAATAAAGTGCTTGAGGAAAACAAAAATAGTTATACACACGAGGCTAAAGGGAAAATAGTGTATTGTGGGTAATAAAATTGTGAATTGTCTGCAGATGACCAGTGGGCGGCTGCAGTCCTGAGTGTAGTATGGTGTGTTCAGTAAAACGTTATCGGGATCTGACATACAGCAGATCTCAGAGCATCTGAGGCATCCGTATCAGGAGCCTCTACAACTCACGCCGCCCTCCACAACGGCCCGTGCCATCAATCACTGCCTGCTAATGCCATAAACACAGCTAACCAGGCTAACATAGTAACTCCGCTAACTCGAATCAGTCCTGGAGTGCTAACGGCACTAATGTTTTATCAGAGAGCAAACCTTGAGCAAGATTGTGTTTTGTGTGATTTTATCATCTGTTTGAAGGTGTATAGCAATAAAAACCCACCTCCAATACTTATGGAATGTAATATGTTAAAATTAATTAATTAAAAAAAAAAGGTATAAAAGAAATAAATGTAACTTAAATACTGTATAAAAATAGGTTCAGGAACAATTATAGTTATTTTAAAAAAGTAATTCATACTGTATATGTAAAAAAAGAATTCAAGCTTCTAAGTCATATTTAAGCTTCATAGTCTTATATTTAAGACATATAAAGTCTAAATGAGGGGAGATAACTTAAAACTTAAACATGGCCATACTTTTGACATTAAAAGTGGTTTTAGGCCATATTTATTATATTAATTATATTATTTTATATTAATTTTAAACTATTTCTCACAATTCACACTTAGTACGATATAATTCTACCTTTTTGTGTTAGATTTGGCTTAATGTCTAAAATTTATCTCTTTATCTAATTATTACATCTTTACCTCACATTTTTTTACTTAGTATTTTAATTTCCATTTGTCAATTTTGAATTATACTATAGCACAGTTTCATAATTTAGCATTTTTATCTCACAATTTTGACTTTTAATATCAATCAATATGATTTACCAAAGCTTTATTTATTGACTCAATGGTTTTACTGTAGTGACAATGAGTTTCAATAGTAAAATGTATGATGTTAGACATGGCTAATGATGTTCATGCCAAATGAATAAATAAATAAATAAATAAATAAATAAATAAATACGACGAACGAACGAACAAAGTAGCTAGTGAGTGAGTCAGAGAGTGAATGAATTAGTGAGTGAGTAAATTAAGGAATGAATGAATTAATGAATAAATGAATTAACAAATTAGAGGGTGAATGAGTGAGTGAATGAATGAATTAGACATTTAGTGACTGAATGAATGAATGAATGAATGAATGAATTAGTGAGTGAGTGAATAAATAGATGAATTAGTAAGTGAATCAATACATGAACGAATTAGTGAGTAAGTGAATTAGTGAATGAATGAATTAATGAATTAGTGATTGAATGAGTAAATGAATGAGTGAATGAATGAATGAATTACTGGGTGAATGAGTGACTGATTCAATAAGTGAGGGAGTGAGCAAGTGAGTGAATGAATGAATGGATGAACAAATTAGTAAGTGAATGAGTAAGTTAATGAATGACTTAGTGAATGAATGCATTAATGAGTGAATGAATGAAAGAAAGAAAAAAAGAAAGAAAGAAGTAAAGAAAGAAAGAAAGAAAGAAAGAAAGAAAGAAAGAAAGAAAGAAAGAAAGAAAAATGAATGAATAAATGAATGAATGAACTTACAAACGAACGAAGAGTGAGTGAGTGAGAGAGTGAGTGAGCAATTGAGTGAATGAATTAGTGATATTTGACATTCTTCCTATCCATGGGCACTGTCTTACATCACTGCATCAAAGGGATTACAGTATGTTGAAGCATAGTGTCCAGGTAGACTCTTTCATTTCTCAACATTGTCAACACTGTCCAAGCCCTCATATTTATGTTCAAATACACACAATCATAATAATATGCACAATTGATTTGTCAGTTAGACTAACCGTCTCATCAAAAGTGTCGTCGGACTCAAATTTAACTGGACCGAACATTAGCATGCAGAAGAGAGAAATATTAAAAACAAAAAGAAACAACGTGAGCAGAATTATGGAGGAGCGTTCATTTATTATTGATGCGTGATGAATAGCCGGGTCTCCTGTGCGCCATATTGAGTTTCAGTCCCTCTCTCCTGTCTTTAAATATTCCTCAAGACTGAGAGCTTCAAAGTTAACTTCAATTACAGGCGTGATTAGATCTACACAAGCTTCCATTAGCGGATATTTAAGCTTCGGGCCCAGAAAGCCCTCAACGCAGGACTGGGTCAAACACAAGAATATGCCATATTGATTTACTTACCACTACCGCTTTTTCTGGCCTTTTTTTTGTCTATTCGAGATTTATTCTATCAGGGTTTCCCTCGGTGAGAAATGTAAACTGACTGCTTGTTTTCTGATTGTTCCAGATTTCTGATTGCGGACGCTTTCTCCGTTATGTATTTACTAGGTTGTGGCACAATCTCCAATTGTCCTACAAAGTCAAAGTCTAGTCAAATGACCAAATGTGCTGATGTTATGATATTCTCTATTGATGTCATGACTTTAGCCACCTTATCATCAGTTGATGCTAATATTAATACATCAACAAGCATATGAGACTTTTGGTCTGTTGATTGATTGATTGATTGGTTGGTTGGTTGGTTGGTTGGTTGATTGATTGATTGATTGATTGATTGATTGATTGATTGATTGATTGATTGATTGATTGACTGATTGACTGACTGATTTCACATTTATATTTGTATTTCAATTGCTTTATAAATTACAAAAAAAAAATTGAAAAAAGTTGCTTTGTCAATTGATGTATAGTTTAAAGCTAAATTTAATATATATTTTTATATAATTTTCATACTAATTAATTTATTTTCTTTCTTTTCCTTTCTTTCTTTCTTTCTTTCTTTCTTTCTTTCTTTCTTTCTTTCTTTCTTTCTTTCTTTCTTTCTTTCTTTCTTTACAAACATGTTCACAGTATTTCCTATAATGCATTTTTCTTCTGGAGATAGTCTTGTTTCTTTTAGGTTTTTTTTTTTTAGGTATAAAAGCATTTTTACATAAAAAAAAACAAGAAATAAGATCAATATTATTAATGATATTAAAACAATATACCTTTTTCTCGATTGGCTACAAAAACCAATCACTTGCCTAATTACCCTAACTTAGTTTACATAATAATCAAGTTAAGGCTTTAAATGGCACTTTAAACTGAAAAGTAGCATTTTACAAAATAATTAGACAAATTGTATGCAGTGTCATCCGGGTAAAGACTAAATAAATTACTTATTAAAACTATTGTGTTAATGAACCTCTCCATTGAGCAACACTTGGCAAATATTTGTAGAAAACTAATCATTTTGATTTCAACTGCATATATATTTTATATATATGCATATAAGTTTTAATGTATATGAATGTTTTAATATTCATTAAAATAACTTATAAACTTATAATTTTATGGCAGCAACAGAACATATAAAGCTATAAACCAACATTACACCAAAAAAGAGCCCACTGCTGGCCCCGTGTATTCGGTTAAAGTGAAATAGAAAGAAGCCAATCCTGCCAGTAGACAAGCGTCAGGAAGCAGAGATGGCGATGAGGGAAGACAGAGAGCGAGAGAAGGGGAGATGGAGGAAGAGAGAAGGGGAACGAGATTAAAAAGGGAGGGAGAGAGGCAGAGGCCGCTGGAGCGGAGGGGAAGATATATGAGCGTCCTGAATGATTGTGACAAGCATAGACCATATCAGCCACTGTTTGTTTGCACACCAGCCCCTCTTTCCCCCCACATCGCATTAAAGCGGCCCGTCTCTCTCTCTCTCCCTCTCTCTCTACCCGTCTCATCACCTGACACACAGCCAGATGTTATAGACCGATAAGGGCAGTACCTACACACATTTATAGAGCAGAAATGCACACACATACACTCACGATCAACTGATTGCCGAATAGAATCAAATGCATTATGACGCTTTCCAGCATTTATGAAATAAGAGGAAAGATGTGAGCAGAGGATAGGAACTAACTGAAAGTGGAGGTGCTGCTGAAGCTGAACCTGATTTTCATTTCTTCAGTAGCTCAAAACACTGCTGCTTTCCAGTATTAAGCTATTTTTTATAGATTCTGGTATGATTGTATCATCCCTCAATGAGGGGTAGGGTTTGGGTTCATGCCTCCTTTAAAAATTGTACGTTTTCATATGAATGAAGTCATATCCACCTTTCTGACAATACGTAAAGTATTAGTATACATTGCAAAGTATACATTGCTATTTTACTGAGCACAGAGCTTTGCAAATTTTGTTAATAAAATTTTATTTCTCTCCCTCATCTGATGTCTGATTTAGTTTAGGAAGTCGGGTAAGTAAGGTTCATAAACTGCCAAAAATGCTTATCTTACATATAGTTTTTTTCTTGTTTCTAGCATAAAAATTCTTAAATTAAGAAAATTTTTGCACATGAGTTAAAAAAACAAAACATTGTTTTCAGAAATAATGAGACTAATCATAAAAGTTTTTTCCTAAAAAATATCTGTATAAAAAAAATATCTGTAATTTTACAGTTTTTCATAATTTGATTCATGTTTTTGTTGTTTTTTGTTGTTGTAGTTTGTGATTATTTACACATTGACACCTTGATCTTTCCTCCAACAATTTATGATGTTGAAACGTTTAAAAAAAAGCTACTTTTATCTGAAATTTGACAGTTTTCATAATTTGTGATTCATGTTTTTGTTGTTGTAGTTTTTGTTTGTTTATTTATGCTTTTGAATTGAATTATAGAACCTTGATCTTTCCTCCAACAATGTATGATGTTGAAAGGTTTGGAAAAACAACTTTTAATGACATTTTAAATAGTTTGAAGTAAATGATTGGGTCTGTGTTGTGAATTACACTTCAAAAACCTGCCAGTTTTCTGTTATTTTACAGACTTTAATCTTTATATATTGTTATACTAACTATTGTTTTAAACTACCAAAATGTCAATAAAAGTAACTGTTAAACTGCAGAGTTGAAATTTCAACATCAAAAGTCGACAGAGCAGAGATCAAGATCTCATAATGCAATTCATAACCATAAATAAACAGAAAAGAAAATAAGGAAACATAATAATCAAAGTAATCTTGTTTTTGGTTCAAATTCAGATTATAGAACTTACCCCATTGGAAAGTTATTTTGCATTTTTTAAGGAAAAACTCACACAATTTTTACTTGTCTAGGTAATGCTTCTTGATTTAAGTTTTTGTTGTTGTTGTTGTTGTTGTTGTTGACTTTTGATATTTGGACTAGATTGGATTTACACAATATTTCCAGTTAGTTTAGATTTACAAAATTTCAACCTAACATTTATTTAAATGATTAAAACGTTATATAAAACTACAGTATTCATTCATTCATTCCTTCATTTATTCATTCTATTCATTAATTCATTTTACAAAATATAAATCTGATGATAGTTTACTGTAAAATTATTTAAAATAATAGTTTGTTAAATTTAGTTTTGAATACTATCTTTTATTTCTACTAACAGAAATCGTGATGTGTTTAGTTTAAATTTATTTGAATGATGCCACACTAGTTGACATAACTGCTTTGGAATAGTTAGTTAGTGGTAGTTTACAAAATCATAATATGGTATTTATTACAAAAATTCAAAAAAGAAAAATACTACAGATGTTTTAATAATAATAATAATAATAATAATAATTATTATTATTATTATTATTATTGGGCTGCACGGTGGCACAGTGGGTAGCACATTCGCCTCACAGCAAGAAGGTCGCTGGTTCGAGCCTTGGCTTGGTCAGTTGGCGTTTCTGTGTGGAGTTCGCATGTTCTCCCAGTGTTCGCGTGGGTTTCCTCCGGGTGCTCCGGTTTCCCCCACAAGTCCAAAGACATGTGGTATAGGTGAATTGGGTAAGCTAAATTGTTCGTAGTGTATGTGTGTAAATGAGTGTGAATGGATGTTTCCCAGTGATGGGTTGCGGCTGGAAGGGCATCCGCTGCGTAAAACATATGCTGGATAAGCTGCCGGTTCATTGTTATACATTTAATTTGTTTATTGAGGCAAAAAAGAAGCACAGGGAGTCAAATTAATGTTTTTTTTTTTTTTTTTTTTTTTTATGATTTACTTAAATCCATTGAAAACTTCAAATCAAACCCAAATGTATCAGTGTTATGCATTATTATATTTTGCTGTGCACATTAGCTATCTCCTGATTAAAAGCCTACCTTGACTAAACTATGATTAGCCTAACCTGAGGTTTCACAAGCAGTTTAAAACTAGCTTCTTCAACCCTGAATCGGACAGCGATTAATTGCAAGGAAAAAAAAGAAGAGCTAAAGAAAAGATGAGAAAAAGAGAGATGGCGGGATTGAATGTGCTAAAGAAAGACAGCAGAAGACGCCACTATTCCATCACACCCGGAAAGGCAGAAAAGGGAAGCGATATAAATGGAGCTTCCTGGCTCCTCAATCATTTTTCACTGTCATAATCGGTTTATTCCATAACTGCTTCTCCTCACATCATCATTAGTCGCTGATAATGACATTATTCAATAGGGGAAGGAGAATTACGCCACCGCCGTTGTGCTATCTGATGAGTTTTCTCTTTTTTTTCTTTTTTTTTTCTTTTTGCGGCCATTTCCGCGGGCCTCTCATGCTCCGCTTTCAGCCGATAGAGTTTGTTTGTGATAGTAATTACAGTTTAATGACGGCCATGTCCGTTGCTGTTATTGCTTGAAAATAACATTATTATATCACTTCTTCATGCTTTTGCCACAGAGTGGGTGTGTTCTGTAAATACTGCAGGATAAATTGGAGTGTCGGAAAACAAGTGGCTGGATTGGTCTGGATGGGTCATTGTGATGTCATAATGGAGGTGATTCATGGATTACAGTAGTGATAAGTAAGAATGTAAGTTAGATTAAGGGGAAACACTGTCGGCAAAAACACCGGGCCTTTCAGTCACTGCTGCACTGTACAAAAATATCCGTAAATTAACAGTTTTGTGATTCATGTTTTTATTTTATTTTTTACTTTTATGTATGCAACCTTGAGACCTTGATCTTTCTTCCAACAACTTTTAACCTTGAAAAGTTAGAAAAAGTTACTTTTATTTACATTTTTAATAGCTTAAAGTGATATCTGGGTTGGTACAAAAACCTTTTCAATAAACATTTTCTGTTACTTTACAGACTAATTTCTCTATATGAAGAGTTCAGATGCAAAAACCTCTAAGTGCCATCTGAAATTTTCTTCTACAATGAGCATTTTTTTTGTGGAGTTATTTCACTTTAAAGGCAATGCAAAGAACCTATTTTTTGCCATAAAAGTGGATTTACTGAACATACACACATGAGCTTGCGAAAAATGCTAATTTTAGAAGAAAATTTTAGATGGCATTTAGATATTTTTGCATCTGAACTCTTCATATATTATTTCTTATTATTTCAAACTACAAAAATGTCAATAAAAGTCACTTTATTAAATTGTAGAGTTGAATTTTCAACATCAAAAGTCAACAGAGCAGAGATAATGGTCTCATAATGTGATTTCACAACCATATAAATTAACGCAAAACACTTGTGAATCACAAAATACGGTTAATTAACATATTTTTACTGTGTGGAAAGGTTTCAAATCTGCAAAAGAGGCGGAAAAACGGAAGAATCTGCAAGACATGAAGATTCTGACAAACTGCAGCAGTTTAACCGTTCAGAACAAACAAGAGACTCTTTAACAACCATCACAAATCAGAAAAAAAAACATTTGTAGATGATCAGGAAACCATACACAGTATTAAAAACCAAGGGTATGCAAACTTGCAGGGGGTTACTTTAATAATTTTCAGCTATGTTTTTAACTTGTGAACTATATGTACGTTAACATCTTTTATGTGAAACATCTTACCTAGGATGATACTAAACAACAACAAAAAAAACATGCATTTTGTATAATACATCTATATAGATATCTAAAACAAAATCTGGCTAAAAAAACACTACAGTCAGTGAACCGTGGAAGAGATGCAAGAGCATATCAAGTTCAAAGCAGAGCAGACTGAGAGACAAGTAATGTCTGTAAGAGACTAGTGATGTCTGTGAGAGACTAGTGATGTCCTGTGAGAGACTAGTGATGTCCTGTGAGAGATTAGTGATGTCTGTGAGAGACTAGTGATGTCCTGTGAGAGAGTAGTGAAGTCTGTGAGAGACTGTTTAGTTTAGTTTACTTTAGTTTATTTAAAATTTGACAGGACAGGGTATTGCAGCACAATTCCCTGAAATGCGTCAAACACACACTCGAAACACTATCTGACTAATAAAAATACTAATATATAACACGATAAACAAACAAAGTAAAAACAATAAATTAAAACCGTCAAACACTATAAATTATAAGCTATCTATACAACAATTTTAGAGCACGGTGAATAAAGGAGATTTCATGTTCACGTTTAGCTTTACTCCTGGGTATAGCAAATGTCTTATGTCGGCGAAGAAGGTAGGATGACACTGGGGCCTGGTAGGAGGCAGTGGTGATAAACTGTCATTGAGTATTGTCAGTGAGAGTACGTATGGTGGCTTCCTCACGCCTTTTGCTCAGTGTTTTAAAAGTTGAAGTCGGAATACCTGTTATCCGACAACATCGCTTTTGGATCCTCTCTAACTCCTCAGAGAGACCTTTGGGTAGTCTGCCCCAGACTGGAATGGCATACTCAAGAACTGGCCGTATAAAGGTCAAGTACACTTGCATTAGAACTGTGAGAGACTACTGATGTCTGTGAGAGACTAGTGATGTTCTGTGAGGGACTAATGATATCTGTGAGAGACCAGTAATGTCTGTGAGAGACTAGTGATGTCTGTGAGAGACTAGTGATGTCTGTGAGAGACTAGTTATGTCTGTGAAAGACATTATGATATTCCGTGAGGGACTAGTTTTTTCCATGTTCAGATGTGCTAGTCATTCAAAGCAAGGGCCTCTGCACTTCATGTCATGTTTGACTGCTGTAAGCTTTAGACATTTTAGCTGTCATCATACTACAGTTATTTCTCTTCTCTAATTCCGATTGCTGTGTTTTCCACAAACTGGGCCGTTGTTAAAGTTAATTTTTTAAACCTTTCTTCAACAAACATTTTATAGCCACAACTGAAATCCCTTTAATTTTTAAATGATAACTGCACTGCTGAGGGGGAAAAAAAATCCACTTTACATTAGTGACACTTTCTTTCTAGATCTCAGCATCAGCCACTAAAAACTCAATTGCAATGCAATGCATCATTTCTAGATATGGCTTAAAACCCTTCTCCGTATGTCTTTGGGATTTTTGATTCTGATGAATTTGGTCTTCTGATTTTCATCATTCATTCATTCATTTTCTTTTCAGATTAGTCCCTTTATTAATCTGGGGTCGCCACAGCGGAATGAACAGCCAACTTATCCAGCATATGTTTTATGCAGCGGATGCCCTTCCAGCTGCAGCCCATCACTGGGAAACATCCATACACACTCATTCACACACATACACTACAGACAATTTAGCTTACCCAATTCACCTATACCGAATGTCTTTGGACTGTGGAGGAAACCAGAGCACCCAGAGTAAACCCATGCGATCACGGGGAGAACATGCACACTCCATACAGAAATGCCAACTGACCCAGTCGAGGCTAGAACCAGCGACCTTCTTGCTGTGAGGCGATCGTGCTACCCACTGCGCCACCGTGACGCCATAGATTTTCATCATTTGAAATATAATTCTTATCCATACTCGTGATATGTTTACATGACAGTATATAATGAAAATAAGGAATGCTTGTGTACAGACTTTTGTGTACCCTATCCCCACTGACCCATGAAAATGACAAAACAAATCCTGTATTATGCAAAACCAACTAATAACTGGGGATTCACATTTCAAAGAAACATCATCCACTTGAATACATACACTAACATGCAATTTGCATGCGCATGGCATCACTTTCATGTCTCAAAAAGTCTGTAATTGTATTGTTTTGAAAAGCTTGCACTTTGAAGCCATTTTCTGGTCCCCAAAACCGATTGTCATGTACTCTAAATAAATGCCCAAAACACATTAAAAGTTTTCAATTTTGAGTTTACAGTAGTGTGAATGGAAAATGTACCTTCTTCTGGCACACAAGCGAGAAGCATCTCAATGAACGTTAGTTTTCTTCAGACTAACAAAAAGAGTTAAAACATATCTTCATAACATTTCATTTTCCATTCCACGGAAATAAGTCACACACGTTTGGATTAGCATGAGGCTGAGTAAATGATGTTTAGGGATTTCCATCTATCCTAATACTTTTAAAGCAGAAGCTATAGTAACAGTCATGCTTGTCTTAAAAAAACACCACTAATAAAACGAGAATGATTGCCCTCTTCTTCTTTAAACTTACATCATCACATTAAGAGCTATTTGCTCACAAGATCCTGATTCAATTGAAAAGTGGATTAGAAATTAGCCTCGGTATTAATCCTTTGTTCAGGACTTGCGATAATCTGAGTCTAGAAGTGAATCGAAACATGAAAACTAGAAGTTCAAGACTGACACCAACGCTAACGGCCACAAACCCGTCAACGTGAGAACAACGCACGCACATACGCTAAGCCTTCAGAAGACATTTCTTTGCGTCGCAATCAATGCGACGACGATGATAACAAGCTTTCAGCCTCAGTCGGAGGCCTGAGCTCTCCTCTATCGGCCAAAGTCATCAGCCGAATTTTCTACAGAGACTCAAGTGGGGAGGGGGGGGACGCGCTACGGCACGGCGTGACAAATACGGCAGGCGGTGCGTCAAGAAGATAAGCTCTAAATAATGCCACTCTGACACGGGAGAGAGAGAATGGGCAGATGAGGCCAAGCCATGCCATTCTGACAACACAGGGCCTGTTAAATGTATTAAAATGCTTAATGCAGGCATGCAGACGGAATCCATGGGGAATCGGGGGCGTAGGGCGTTTTATCCCATCTTCCGATGGCCCTTTTTTGTTTTTCCATAAGCAATTAACAGCGCAGTGAACGCCGGAGAAGAATCAGAGTGACAGTGTGAAGGGAACATACCTGTCAAAAGCCCCTACGGAGTGAAGATAGGGCGAAAGAGAGGCAGATCGTGCTCGCGTTCGTCCCAAGAGTGGTCTATCTGTGAAAATTAAAGAAAAAAAAAAAAAGAGTGAGGGAGATAGATAAAGATGGAGGGGATAAAGGGTGTTTATTGGATTATGAGTGGTACATGGGATCCACAATGCTGGCATTGTTTATGGTGATAAGTGTACGTGTGTGCGCCTGTTGTGCTACTTTGATGTTGATCACGTTCTGTTTAGTCTGCCAGACTGCCATGCTGTGATGAAGTAGAAAGCAGTACACACACACACACACACACACACACACACACACACACACACACACA
>CAIGQV010000785.1:1897414-1911366 GCA_903798115.1 Danio jaintianensis | reverse complement strand
TCTATCTATCTATCTATCTATCTATCTATCTATCTATCTATCTATCTTATTTAGATTTTTTTAAATTTATTTAAAATGTATGGATCTAATATGATGATACACATATGATTTCTTTCTCAACTGTTTGCATGCAGATAAGACTTTGAAGCAACTGACCTAAACAGTTTAGTTACTAATAAACTAATATATTACACTAATATATAATATATATTCAGATTTGCAAGGCATAAAAATATATGGTAATGATACATTTTTCATCATTTATCATGACACTTTTCAAACAGACAGTGCCTAATGAGTGTATATATCTACCATATAACATTTTGCCTATTTGGTCACCTCTAATACAAACTGCATGCCATTTATTTTATACAAAATCCAAATCAGCATCTGACAAAGTAGCGATATACCCCAAAGCAAACAGGGATTCACACTGTATACCATTTTCATAATAATTCAAGCTGTGTATTATTTGCGATAATCTCTCAATGTCCTTGGGGATTACAGATGAGTGTACTAATACACAATAATCCTTCCCCTCAAAACATACAGTCTCTATATGACATCACTGTCTGCTTTATGACCTCACAGGGTCAAAGATTTTTTTTTTTTTTTGATGCTTAAAGCTTTTTATGTTTTATGGTGCCCACTCTTCATTTTTTTTTTTCGTCCTACATCTTTCTCAGCTTTCCTCCCCCTCTTGTTCTCTGGACATATCTACCCTAGTCTAGTCCAGCCTCAATAACATACAACAAAACACAAGGGTCTGCTGATAAAAACACAAAAACAGAGAGATAGCAGAGATTTATGAGTTCATCCGCCCCCCTTCGCCCTGGGCTTAATCATTTCTATTCTTCCACCGAGTTCAAGTTTTTAAGTTTCGTCCAGCTTTAAACAAACATTCAAAGTTTAAGTTGAACATATATAGTATAATAACTTAATTACATATGTAATAAATTGTGTAATACATGAAAAATGTACTGTTGCAATCACAATTATTAAACCCCCTTTGAATTTTTTTTCTTTTTTAAATATTTCCCAGTATGTCTGATAATATTTTTTCTTCTGGAGAAAGTCTTATTTGTTTTATTTTGGCTAAAATAAAAGCAGTATTTATTTATTTTTAAAAACATTTTAAGGTCAAAATTATTAACCCCTTTAAGCTTTTTTTTTTTTTTCGATAGTCTACAGAACAAACCATCCTTATACAATAACTTGCCTAATTACCTTATCCTGCCTAGTTAACCTTATTAACCTACTTAAGCCTTTAAATGTCACTTTAAGCTTTATAGAAGTGTCTTGAAATAAGTGTAGTAAAATATTATTTACTGTCATCATGGCAAAGATAAAATAAATCAGTTATTAGAAATGAGTTATTAAAACTATAAGGTTTAGAAATGTGTTGAAAAAATCTTCTCTCCGTTAAACAGAAATTGGGGAAAAAATAAACAAGGGTGTTAATAATTCAGGGGGGTTAATAATTTTGACTTCAACTGTAGGTATATATACTGTTGTTTTTTTGTTTGTCTTTCTTTTTTTTTCCTCTTGTATTTATTAGTTTTTCTCATTGTAAGGAGTTTAAATTACTGTTAAAAACTGTTTAGTACACATAAAATGTGTCAGAATAGGATAATCGGTTTATTTTGTTTGATATGTTGTTTTGAAAATAAATCATTTTGAATACGTTTATCAAATATTGACTTCGTAATTCTTCTGAAGTTGAACCATTTGTTTTATGATGTCTAAAAATGAACACAAACACCTTAAATAAGGCACTATTTTGTTATTTCAAAAGTAAAATACCAAATTGCTCCAAATGACAACATAAATATCACAGTTTTAGTAAATAAATAAATAAATAAATAAATAAATAAAACTAAAATAATGTTTTACTATAAACACAACTATAAATCATGAATCCAGATAAAACTTACAACTTAGAAAGTAGTCTCTTCTTTTATTTCATAGCTTTTTTTTCATAATCCTTAATTCCCTTTATGAAAGTTTGTTTCTAATGATAGTTTTACGTTTGTCTAAACCACTACAAATAATAAACAGAATGAGATCCTATTTTAAACTATTGCACTGTTGAAGGAAGCATTAAATAGATTGTTTTAAAAAGTGTAAAGCTTTTGTTTAGTGATTAAACAACAAAAATAACTAAAAAAATAACGCAAAAGAAATTAACAAAAAACTCGCTCAGGTCAAACAAGGATTCACATGACCAACTGGAAAGAAAACATTCATTCATTCATTTATTTTCCTTCAGCTTAGTCCCTTTATTTATCAGTGGTAGTCACAGCGAAATGAACCGCCAAATTATCCAGCATATGTTTTATACAGCAGATGCCCTTCCAGCTGCAACCCATCACTGGGAAACATCCATACACACTCATTCACACACATACACAACTGCCAATTTAGTTTCTCCAATTTACCTATAGCGCATGTCTTTGGACTGTGGAGGAAACTGGAGCACCCAGAGGAAACCCATGCGAACATGGGGAGAACATGCAAACTCCACACAGAAATGCCAACTGACCCATCCGGGACTCGAACCAGCGACCTTCTTGCTGTGAGGTGACAGTGCTAACCACTGAGCCACCGTGTCGCCCGGAAACAAAACATAATTCAGTTAAACTCCAGTAATCCATGTTATCTGACATTCTTATTTATCAGGAGGAAAAAAATAATAATCATCAGCACAATAATCATGACTACCTGTAATTTTTCTCTTTTTTTCTGGTTGCATTTTAAAATTTATATTGCTTAGTTATTGTTAATTTTGTATTTAGAATTAATACTATTAATACTATACTGTTCATCTTTTATGCAGATTTCTTGCAAACTCAAGTTGTAAACTTCCATTTGTTAATCTTATCCTCATTTATTTTTCTTTTAATGTTGTATTTGTAAGAGAATTAATTCAGGTGGTGCTCCTTCTAGACTGCTGCTTCGTTTGTGTCTAGCCAGCAAGCTACAGTAGATAACATTAGCCTCCATAATCAAATTACCACAGAGCACAACAAAAAACAGAAAACAATAAAGATTTGTATCATAAACCGTTTCAGCCACACAAATAATGAATAGAGTAAGGCTAGAAGTCCACAAATGTCAGCAAAACTGTATTGGTATAATTAATGTCTGTACTTATTGAGAATGAATGAATCAATGAATGTATGGGCCAACAAAAAAAATTTAATTGATAAGATTTATAGTCTGTGTTTGAGCAAAACTTTTTGTTTCATTCTTTAAAACACTGTTTACATTTCTTCCAAATCTGAAGTAAAAGGCTGTCATCTACAGCATTTAAAATGGCAATTTGTCAAAATAACAACAAAATAAAAAAAATGTGATGGGCCCTGTTTTATCAATCTTTACGTAAATTTAACAAAGTGGAAAAAATGGTCAGCGCAACAGGCACATAGTATAACAAGGTTTTTACCTATTGTTTACTATTATTAATCATGGATGTAATTTGGGTGTAACGTTCAATAAACCATTCTGTGTTTCTTGGAAAATTTGATGTTCGCAAAATTTCTAAGCGCAACTACAGAACACTTCACCAGAAGGAAACGGATCTGTGGAATAGTTTTATTATTAGAGATATTTCATCATAAAATTCTAATATATTTTGTCAAAAAAAATAATAATAATAAATAGCAATTTTATCAACATTTTAATCAAATTCCAAGTCAAATAAACAACAGGAATAATATGAATAAAATAAGTAGCTTACATTTTAACAAACTAAGACTTTTTCTGTGCTTTAAGCTTGAATTCTTTTTTTTTTTTTTTTTACTATTGGTAATATACATATAAAAAAGAAACATCAGCATACCCAGGTAACACATTCATGTTGTGAGAATGTTCTCATAACGTTTCTAGCTGAGAAATATGCACATTACAAGGTATTGCCCTCCTGGTTCAAAACACATTTTCACTCGGCCCCTCTTCTGACAACTCAATGCAAGCGCAGGTTGCCAGATTGACGACACCAACAAGAGCAAGCCTGACTATTGAGCCTAAATGCTGATTCAAGGCTGATTTAAACCATGTTCTAACTAAAAGCAAAGGTACGCGATATAAGGAATATTTTCCATATTAAAAGGAGTTTTTGCCCCAACCAACATCTGAAATGCCTATTTTAGAAGCAGCTTCTATTTCTTGCAGCTGAACAACAGAAAACTATGACAATGATCACCTTGGGTACACCTCATGTGCCTTATTCAGTGTTAAATGCTAATAATGTGAGTTTGAATGCCATTTTTATATGATATTTATTGCCATACTACTGAAAGCAGCAGATAGTTCACCTCAGATCTTGAAAATAAAATAAAACATTTGAAATTGAACTTTAGAAGTGTGAGTCAGTTATTCAGCATGTACATTTAATAATGTTAATAATGTTACATAATAAAGAGGTTTAATATGTATTAATTAGATTGTAAACCTTACCATTTCATTGGAGTGCAGTGTGTGCACATATATTCTGTGCTTCTGAATGGCTGTTTAAATTTCTGTTGTGTTGTGTCTGGTGCAAACAGCCAAATTGCTTATCGCTGCAAAGGTCGTCACATAGCAGGCTGTTAGGACACAGGGTTACAATAGCTACGTTTCCATCCATCTATTTTTATGTGGATTTTGGATATGCGCATAAAAAATCGGTTGATGGAAATGCTAAGATGTGCATAAATTTTGAAAACGAGCATAAAAAATGTATGCGCATAACTGAGTAGGATATACTTTTTATTTGAAAAGAAAAGATGCGCATAAACTACGATGGAAACACTTTTACCGAACAAATTCCAGTATGCGCATTAAAAAAAGGTCATGTGATTTGGTTATAAGAGATCATGTGATGATAAAAATGTTTGTAAATGGACAAACCAGCAGGCTGACCACATAGTAAAACATCTGAAATGTTGTTTTGGTCATTCTAAAATGCCTTAAACATCTCAGTATTAGTGTTATTATATTATTAATGACCTCCAGAATTGTTAAGAGCGTCTCTGCTCCGCGTCTCACGCTTTCAAACGCCACCACGCATTCACTGCGTGTCAGCATTGCCTTCTGAGGCGAAAGTCATTTATTAAATGAAGAAAAGATTCACGCAACTTCTCCTATCTCAGCAAAATACGTTTTTACTGTTGATATTTGGTGCCATTTAATCAGGAAGTGACGATTTTGTTCTCTTTGACTCGTTGGAAGGAAACGCAGCTTTATTCGCACATCTTTTATGCGATATTCCAGTTTTGCGCATAAAGTTAATTCGCATTTTTGGATGGAAACATAGCTAATGTAACCTGCTCACCTAATGTTTACATTTGTAATATTTATATTATTTGCTAATTAATAACCTCATGTGGAAGTTGCTCTGAATCTGTGTCTCATTTCAGAGGCTGCTGCTGTCCACTGAAGGCCGCATTTTCAGTCACGGACGCGTACTTTGAGAGCTTTCATGGGTCTGAAGGATCTGAATGAATCAAAAACATTGTTTTCCACCAAGCATTGGAAAGGTTAAAGAGATGAAAAACAAAGACAGAAGGTCTGACACGAAATGCACATTTTCAAAGCAGAATATCTGACTTTAGCATTGTTTTTCAGATAAGCAAGTATGTTCACTTAGCATGTTTCTTAAACATCTGCAAACATATTATGGTATTTTTATAAGTCAAAAACTTACATACAGAACATTTAAGAATATAAAGTCATACATTGTAATGCCTGTGTGACAACACGGGCCTGGCTTCAACATGCACACTCGACATTGCTTTATATGCTACAACTTGTTCTCCGCTATTGCGCATGTTAAGTAAGTTTGATGAACACAGTGGTCCCTGCTGTTCAAAACATTCATTGCAATTCATTTAACATCCCAACCTATTCTGATTAGAATTGTTGCGTAATGGTGAATCGTTAAATCCCTATTTATTATACACCGTAATTCTTTCCTTTTTAATATCTGACATGTTTGTGTGCTGCTGCACATCATGTCTGTGCAATAAGCACTTTGAACATGCATTCTGCATATGCAAGTCTATAAGTGTATATTACTAGCAAACTCTTAATTTAACAAATGCATTAAGGTGTCATTAATTTTTGACCAGGTTTCAGTTGGTAAAAGACAGTCAATCACAGTTGCCTCAAAATAGCAACACACCAACAATGCACCTGAACACACCATGTTTTCAGACCAGCAGCCCATGGGTGCAGAAATGCATTTGTTATTTAGGGTGTAATCACACTAGGAAATCCGAACCCTGTTCAAGCACATTTAACCCCCAAATCCTGGTTTGTTTGACTAGTGTGAGAGCTACGTACCATGCTCGGGCTTGAATTCGGTTGACTAGCACTGGCCCGGTTGGGAGAGGTGGGTCGAGCACAAAACTGAAGACGCAACATCACATTTAAGGGACTTTTAGGAAAATTTATGAGCATCAAAAGCAGAGGATCTGTTCAGCAAAATATTCAGATGTGTCACTGTGTCCCAAAGACCCTAATTAATACACAATAACATAGATAAAGCAAACTTCAATGTACGAGAGCGATATTAGGCAAGAGCGATTCTCTTCATATTTTCTTCTAAACAGCTCCACTACAGGGCACTCCACTCTGTTCTAATGTTATTCACCCGGACTTCATTTCCCACTAATCTTTGTCCTGATTACCATCCCAGCTGTAACACATTAGCTGGACTATTTAAGACAATAGCTGTCACAATTCAGAGCATGCAGACATCAAAGAGTCCCTCGAAGTCCCTCGAACAAAGCATTGTGAAATGAGACGGTCGAGCCTACAGAGGACTGATCACCTAGCAAACGCTGCAGCTGCCATTAATTAGCGGCAGTAACATCTGTACTGACTCTTTTCCTCTAAGTGATTTTAAAAGTTAAATTAAATGATCTGAGGGTAAAACAAGGTTCTTAAAATGCATGAATGTATTTCATTTAGTCCATACAGATACACATATAAAATGTAAATAATAAGACATGTCAAAATGTCATGGTATTTTTTTGTTTTTAACATTTAATTAGTTAGATATCCAAGGAAACTGAAGCCTAATTCTATCATTTAAAACTGTAATCTGGAATTTTTCTCCTGCCATCTGCAAAATATTAACCGGTTGTTTCCTTCATCACTTAGGAAACAAAGGATGTATTTCGAATTGAGACAGCCATCGTTGTTCTGCTATGACGCAAAAATTCTTCTAATGTTGATGAGCGTATTCATTATTGCTTTGCATTATTTTTCTCCTGCATGTTTTTTGTATCTTGGACTGTTTGTTGTTTCATGATTGTTTGCTGCATGACGTGACCATTGCCTGTTTCTTGGATTACTTTTGTGGATTACCCTAGATTTGTTTGCTGATGTTTGAATCTGTCTGTATTGACTAAACCTTTATGAATAAAATTGCATTTATATTCTCACCTCCGTTGTCACACTCCATATGTAACAATAACTGCTTGAGGCTGTACAAAATGTAAAAACATACAAATACAAAAAAAATAAAAACATACAATTACGCTTGCGTTATGATAAGTGTGTATAGGACGAAACAAAACCAGTGTTTTAACTACAGAAGAGTTTATTTTTTTTGGTGGAATAATCCTGATATTCAATCACAGCAAATTAAAATGATGACTTTTTTTTTATTTGTTATCATAAATTAATATTTGTTATCAGACATATAGAATTAAACAAATCTTAAATTTAATTAAATATTAACTTTACTTAAAATATAAAGATATTAACTTAGCTTTATATAAGTATATATACTATAAATCATTCTTTCATTTTTGTTTATTATTTATTTTATTTAATTTTTTGGCCATTTTCTAAGTCTGTTTTTCTATGTACCATGCAGCACATGCATAAAAGTCTCATAAGTTGCTCTGTGCTGCAAAACCCTGCATATAATTTCCAGAAGTGTCAGAGTAGACTACACAAAAAAAAAGCCTCGTTTAACCGCACACAAACTTGTAAATTGTTCATGGCCAAACACCCATGATGCAGTGGACTATCAGAGTCTCCGCACACATTCAGCACTGACCGAAACCCCATACATATATACTCACCCCATACCAGTTATCAGGGGCCCAGCACTACTCACATTGCCACACCAGCACGACTGAAAGTTAGGATTGTGGGGATCAACATTTGTCCGCAGTCTCTCACTGTCACTCATCATTACCGCCACCACCATCAATGTAATGTGTGTGTGCGTGTGTGTCCAATGTGTAAGCAAGCCAAAGAAGGAATCGCTCGCTGAATGTGTGGTCTTGGTGCAATTGGCTTTACTGTATCCCTTACATACACAGATACAGGCAAACATACACTTTTGCCCCATCTCTACAGGCTATTTACGGTGGCTAAGTCGATGCTAACGTTGTAGACGGTGAGTGGGCAGGATTGAAGCCCGGAGGCATTACAGTCTTTTATGTCTATGAGAAATCAGACGTAGGATGAAGGAATGGAAGTAGGGGGGTTACAGACACACAAAATGGCCTCCAACCACTCTGTCGCAAAAAAAAAAAAAAAAAGTCTTTTCTGGACCACCAACGAGACCAACACCCCGCGTGATTTGCTTCGCACTTCCGTTTAATTGGTGTTAACCAGATTAGCGGCGTCAAAGGCTACAAATGTTGACGTCAAAACAACTTGGGCCCTGTGGCAAAAATCTCCATTGCAATGCAAGAAAAGATGCTGAACGCAAGGAACAAATGGCTGGATAAATGCTAAACGTGCGCTAATGCTTTCACAATCACGCGCATATAAAAACCAAGGCTTGTGAGAACAATTCCTTTCTGGGGAGCTTTATTATGACCAACAACAAAAAGCCTGCAATTGATATGTTCTAAGTAACGTCTCTATAATGTCCCATTCAGAAAACAAAACAAACATTTTGTTCAAAAGTATCTTTTTCATGCAAGAACTGTGACGTACATGTTGACAGATGATCTCCGTGGAAATTGAGAGAGTAATTAAATTGATTTATGTGATTTTTCCACATTGTGGGCTTGAAAATAAAAGATAAAAGAACAAACAGAAGTGATAATCGGGACTGCGTGGGATATGAAAGTGAGACGGGTGGGTGTGATTGCGTAGCTCTTCATAAACTGGTCTCTAAATGATGCTGTGCTTGACCTGTGGTCAGACATAAGGCCAGTCATACACACTCAAAAAGAAAACAAAAGTGCTAAAATAAAATACACACAGACATCACATTTTCCATGGACTGATAAGAAACAAACTTTTTTTTACATTTGTGTTTTGCACTTTCTCACATGCAGGATGTGAAAAGACAGACTTTATTTGTGTAACAGAACTATAAAAACTTTATGGAAAGTGTTAAATTCATTACAGGTAGGGTTGAACTAAAATGTAGTAATGACTGTGTGACTTCTTAACTAACAATACAGTATATAAAATAGTATCTTAGTTTAATAACACAGTAAAGACACAAGGTGGCCATTCAATTTGAGAATTTTCATTCATAAGCTAACAAAATACAAGGTTTCCCATGGGTCATGTAATTTCTGGAATATCATGGAATTTTTAAAAGGTCTATTTCAGACATTGAAAATTAAGAAATTGTGTATTCCAAGGCATGGGATATCATTTTGTTTGATGCCTTAAATTTTATTTTCCATTATCCATTATTTTCCATTTTTTGTAATTTTTATTTTCCATTATTGCATTGTTTCATGCCTGTTAGTCTGTTTTTCAGCTCAACTGTATTCCTTTCACAATCATCATCTGGCAGTAACTTGTTGTAATTCAAATGCAGTTATCAGACTACCTATGTGTGCAGTCTGTATTAGAGGCTAACATGTCAGTATAATGTAAATTGTAGGAGCTTTGGATTCAAAATGACCACTTCAAAGACAGAAACAGTAAATTTAAAGTTTATAAAACTATATCAAAACTACTATTGTTGTTCTCAGAGTGGCTATTAAAGTCCTGCAAAACGATATATTGCAAAGCACAACAGTGGCCTGTTTTTCAGTTCTTTAGTCATGTAAAATCAGCTTGTTAGTCAGTGAAAGTCAGGGAAAAGCCTGGGAATTTGATATTTAGCTTAGAGTGGGAACCCTGAATTTAGTGACAGACTCACCATTGCATGCTTCAATAGTGGCCATCAAAACACCTACAAAAAGATATTTTGTTTGAATCTCATATTCAAGTCACAAATTAATAGAACTGTACAGTAGAACAGACTCTGAATTTTTTGATGACATCCCGTATTTTAATGACCATCATTATGAGTTACAACACCCTGGAGAACATCTCAACATATCTCAGTGTTTCTTTATCAAACTCTGTAATATTGTATTGTTCTTTACTTTATTGGATTAACTTTAACCATCATTAAAGAATTATTAAAGAATAATTAGTATTAATGTAAGCATTGTATTGCCCATAGTAATTGCACACCTTGATCTAATATGGTGGGCAAACAAAGCTGTTTTTACTGTTTTATTACACACAAAAGTGTTCTTGGAGCTTCTTATGATCAGTTAAACCACTGAAGTTTCATAAATGTTTTTGGCTGTTCTGGACTTTGAACATCTCAGGACCGGACTGTTGCTGTCTATGGAAGACCAGAGAGTTCTTGGATTCCATCTAAAATATCTTAACTTGTGTTCCAAAGATGAACATAGGTCTCAGGGGTTTAGAACAACATGAATTGTTCTAAATGAATTTTCATTTTTGGGTGAACCAATCCTTTAAATTACTATTAAGCATTAGCAAGGTCTTAGAAAGACTACATGGCCTGCAAACTGCTTGACTTATCAAATACTCTCATGACCAAAATGACAAAAAAAAAAAAAAAAAGACAACAAACAAACATTCCAATAATGTTCAAATAGCTAAACAAAATGATTTTGATTTCAGTAGATTAAAAAATAGAGACTCCATTTGATCCCAATCCTGACGGGAAAATTCTAGAAGCCACAGCATTCCACAGGAAAGAATATTCAACAGGATTTCTTTAAGAACAAAACAGGTTCATATTATATCACAAGAAAAACCTCAATTTCATACATCTGTAAGTCAAAGTCAACCTGAAAGAGGAGGCTCTCTATGGACCAGACCAAGTCTGCCAAAATAAACCCTTGTAAAATGCAGGAAACGAGCCCCCTGTTCCACAGGAAATCAAGTCGCCTGTCAAGCACTCGCCCCTGACATCCCCATGCCCCATCTCCCAGGTTACTACACATTGTTTACCCGTACTGAAAGGGTCAAAGGTCATCCAAACCAAATCTATTTCCTCTTTCATTTCATTCTCTCTCCACCCCCCCTTGAGCCAGGGAGGAACAAAAAGCAAGAGAAAGGGGGGGGGGGGGGGGTACGGAATTAAAAAAAAATATATATATATAGAAGGAGAGAGGGAGAGGCTGATCAGACGGCAGAGATAAGAACTGCGGGTAGGAGGTGGAGGAGGAAGAGTGAGGAAGACGAAGGAGAAGCAGAGGGGGAGGCTTCAGGGGTGTGTATTCAACTCCAGGCTTCCTCCTCTTATGCTAATGCAGCCAATTTCCCCTTTTATTTCATTTCTCGAGCTGAAATCTGCGATCTTTGATAAGGTTGCCAGGGAGACCGCCTCTCGGGCGGGCGGATGCGGGCAGGCATGTGATGGAGATGTGCATGTGTGTGAGTGTGTGTGTGCAGGAGCAGTAGGGATGAATAATTTAAAACGGCAGCAGCCCAGAGAGATAAGAAGCCTAGACACACACACACACTCTCTCTTGCTCGCTCACACACTCACACAAAGCTCTCTCGAAGCTCGGCGGACAAAGACAGGTGACCCCGCAAGGTCGGTTGGGGGTGTGTGAGGTGGGTTGATGATAGAGGGATGAAAGATGGAGGAAGAGAGAGATGCAGGGAGGACAACTCTCTCTGGAGAGGGACGGATGGGGGTTCAAGTATTGATTTGAGACTTTGGAGCCCGTTGAGTCTGTTTCCATTTCGAAGAGTCCTTTCCAACAATCTGTTTTTGATACGTCCCCATTCTCATTGCTCACTTGTGGAATGAGTCCTAGTGCAATTTAAGAAACCTTAAAAGGTTGGCCTCACAATTGAGATCTCTTTAACCTCACAATTGATGCTACTAGAAATTAAATGGAGACTTTAAAAGTTCAGCAGTTAGTCTTTTAGAACTGCAAGTTGGGTACAATTTACATTATATAAAAATAACTTGGATTGTTTACATGTTCTGAGTATAGATTCCTATACCTGGTCATCCAGTCACTTCATTTGAATCAAGTGACTGGATGACCAGGTATAGGAATCTATACTCAGAACACGTAACCAATCCAAGTTAGTGTGTCCATGGAGCAATTGTGGCCACCTCAGACATGCACTCTCAGAAAAAAAAAAAAAAGGTACAAATCTGTACCGTTTTAGTTACAAAGGCCATTGATGGGGTGGTACCCTGAGGTAGAGGTCTTTATGGGTCCAAAAATTCATGCCTGAACCCAAAGAAACCTGTAAATGTGCTGCATGAAACCAATCCGGCACAGTATGTTATTTGAACCTGAACCTATGCAGACCCGAGAAATGCCTTAAATGTACCGGATTCGATGCAGACCTGAACCCAGCTGGTAAGAGACAGATCCGGCTGCACTTGATCAGCATATATTGACGGTAAACTGCTATTAACAAGTACAAATAATTTGAACAGAAATATCTAATAATACTCGTCCATATTGCTGTTTACTTTGGACTTTTGTTACCAAGGCAATGACTGACGCATTTCTACTACATTCCAAAGAGTTCCATTATCAGCACCACAGTGAAAAATTAAACCGCGCTCTGTGTGTGTGTTCTAACCATCTTATTTATGTGGCTGACTAATCACTAGTGGATGGGGTGTTCTCAGAAACCCAACCCAGACCTGACTGACCATTTAAAATATAGACCCGAACCTGCAAAGTTCCTCGGGTCTCGGGTCCTTCCTGAAGGGTACTATTTTAAACCAATATTTAGACTTTTGAGTTGATTTTGTCTATAAAATTGTACCCTAAGGACCTTTTGTGGCCTTTAAAAGGTTCAATTGTAGGTTGTATGCCACTCGGTACAAAATTGTACCTCCATTGTATCCTTTTTTTTGTCATTGTGGGTACAGTACAGAAGCTTTCCCCCACCTACTACTGTAATCAATCTTACAATCTTCATATTACTAGCCCTACTCTCTAATTACCTCATTTTATTTGTATTTCTGTAGTGCTTTTACAATGTAGATTGTGTTAAAGCAGCTTTTCATACAGTAGAACATTTTTTTTAAAATACATTATTTTTAGATTGTGGAATATTTCAGGCAGGAAGCAGAGCGGTGGAATTCTGGTGTAGTTCTAGTTAAATAAAAACTTCACAAGTCCAAAAATTCATACATAAACCCAAAGAAACCTGTAAATGTGCTGCATGGAACCAACCCGCACTAGTATGTTATTTGAACCTGAACTCATGCAGACCTGAGCAATGCCTTAAATGTACCGGACCCGAACCCAGCTGGTAAGACACAGCCCCGACTGCACTCGATCAGCACATATTGACAGCAAACTGCTATTAACAAGTATAAATATGTTGCAGAAAAACTAGGAAAAAATAAATAAATAATGTTAGAAGCACTTTCTCTGACTGTGGTAGAATATGTGTGCATGATGTCAAGGATGTCAAAACCTTTTCTTCATTTCTTGGCTGCCTAACTGTCCTTAGCTGGCTAGGCGGAAGAACACTATTTATTCATTTATTTATTTAGTCACAAAACAGAAATATCTGATCATCATCCATCCTGCTGTTTACTTTACACTAATGTTACCAAGGCAATGACTGACGCATTTGTATTACATTCCAAATAGTTCCGTTATTAAAAACACAGTGGAATATTAAACCGAGCTCTGTGTGTGTGTGTGTGTGTGTGTGTGTGTGTGTGTGTGTGTGTGTGT
>CAIGQV010000785.1:1877742-1896384 GCA_903798115.1 Danio jaintianensis | reverse complement strand
TTTATTTATTTATTTATTTATTTATTTATTTATTTATTTATTGGTCTTGTATGTGCATTACTTTCTAAAAATTCAACAGACCAGATACAATTGTTACAATTATACTATGGTTATATGGTTTCAGACATTTGTCAAGTTTTGTCCTCAAGCTTCCATCTCTAAAGCCATTTGTTTTGTTTTGATTTGATTTTTGAATGTTGTAGGCTGTGAAATAATTTGGCATAGTGATAATTATAATGCTGTCAAAACCTGACTGGAATTACTTTACAGCTTATGTGTGTTTAACCGAATATGATTAGACACTTCAGAGCCCATTCAAACAGGATGCATTTTTCCATTTCCAATGTGTTACTTTTGCATTGTTTTCTATGAAAAAATGCCTTATACATGAGTGCCCCGGTATTTAGAATGGCGTGTCAAGTGAAAAGAATTCTAACTTTTACATGCAGTGCTGCTCAACGATGTCCGTTCTAAAGCAGTGAACCAATCATAAGAACAAGGTGGAGTAATCTTTGCAAGCTTCTATTTACAGTAGCAAGTTGGCATGACAACTGCTTTATTTGACAGCAACATGACAAAGAAGATGCTTTTTCACGTTAAATAGAACAAACTAAAACTTTTATTTTAGCCTGTTAAAGTACATCCAACTGAAACTGAATATTCAGTAGAGGTAGTAAATAAAATATTGAGTAGTAAATAAAATGTTATTAATTGAATTTTTTTATAATCACACTTCATAAAAACAGTTTGCAGAAACACTTTGATTCTTTGTACATGTCATCAGAGTGGGAAAGTCCCGGGCATTAGTTACAATTTCCCGCTCATTAGCATAGACAGCCCTGAATGAGAAGCAGCCGTCCGCCATTAGAGTTTTCACACCATACCTGGCGAAAATAATCTCAGCGACTAAGTGGCATTATAAATGTGGAGTTTTAGGATGCACAAATAAACACCGTAGTCTCAATAGACTATGCTTCCTGATCCACTTCTTTTGACATTTCCAGTTTTTTACAAAGATAACATTAGTCATGCTGATGCATAGGCGTTTGTAGCTCCACCCTCTTATGAACAGAGGGCTGGGAGCACAATCTCATTTGAATTTAAAGCAACAGTCACCAAAATGGCACAACCTGGATCCATATCTAAGTGAGGCAGCTTCAAAGAGTTTGTAGCGGTATTGTTTAGCTGAAACGTCACATAAAACTCTAAGGCCATCAGTATTTTTACATCTTGTAAAAAAGGGCATAATTGGTCACCTTTAAAATCCTTGCTCATCAGTGCAAAGATACATTCTGTGTGAACGGCCCCAGAATCAAACAGCATTGTGGTATAAACATTGTTTTAATTGTGTAAGAAACATTAACCTAAAGAAGAATACGCATTATTCTTCTGACATCTGGTTGTTGTAGTCGTGTTTTTCTTATCAAGAATATTCTCTATTGTTATTTTAGAATCTCTCTCTCTCTCTCTCTCTCTCTCTCTCTCTCTCTCTCTCTCTCTCATATTTGCACTAGAAAATTATGAGAAATTGATGAGAAATCATCAAGTTCAAATTGAGATCTTTTACATTTAATTGGTATAAAATAGTCAAGGCCAGACAGAATCTGCAGACTTTTTTTCCTATTTCTGCACAGAATGTTGTAACACAGTGTGCAGGGTGATTTTTGAGAGTGTAGGAGTTAAAATGAATAAAACAACTTTTTTTTAATGTTTGCAATCAAATTCTAGTTAGAAACACTTGTCTGATAAACAAAGATTCGTTGGGTCTCTCCTAATTCATCCACAAAAAGATAGAAAATATTACTTTACAAACAAATTGTATTGTACATTATCTAAACATTTGCACATTATTGTACTTAAATTAATATAAATACACACACATACATAAGCAAATCAATAGATTGAATGATGGGCCCCAAAATGTGGAAATCTGTGGATTTCTGTAAGTGCAGATTCCCTGCGGGCCTACTAATCGGCCAATCATATGAAAGTTTAAGGTTGAGGTTGATCTCTTTTCTTTTTTAAGAATACAAACGGAAAAAAAAACTGTGAGCTTGATTTGTTTTCCATTTAATCTCAATTGTTATATTTAAGAGATTTAGTATATTAACTTATTCTTCATCTTTTGCTAATTACATTTTTCTTAAGAAAAAAAAATCATCTCAGATATCCCCTCTAAAAATCCCAAGTTGCAAGTATTTACACAGCATCAAAATAACTCCACAATCACAAGATAATCTAACTGTATGTCAACAATGCTTTCCTAAATGTTTCTCCCAAAATTCCTTCAATGGCACAAAACCAACACTCAAACAAATGTCAACTGGAAACTTCATTTCATGAAGCATCTGATCATTTCAGATTCAACATCTGAGCAATAAAACTGTAATAAATGTACAGTGTTCCCGAACTCAACTTCTAGGCCACCGGCGTCACACACACTCTAGGTAACCCGGTGAGTTAGGGTTCAGCGCTGCAGTCAAACGCTTAGTATTTGTGAACTCCCACACAAACTTACCCAAGCGTTGTGTGTATGTCAGTGTGTGAGACTCATGCAGGTCCATTCTGTTCTGACTCCTGTCTGTCTGCTGTCTTTTTTTTTGCGTCTCACACACACTCTCGCAGGTCATGCGCAGGTGAGTGGTTCAAACAGAGGTGTATGAGGCCGATCATAAACACACCACACAGGGTGAATGTTGGAGTGTGTACGTGTGATCCTCATTCAGGCATGACTGGATCATCCGTGCTGGCGCCAGTCAGACCATAACACTACCTGCTCGACCAGCACACTTGTTGCGTGTGTATGCATGCATGTTTCACCTCACACACTGATAGTTAAATATTATATATTAAACATTAAATATTGCATGTGTAATTTTTATGTAAACCCTTAGGACTAGAAGTGGCAACAAAAAAAATAGATCTATATATTAAAGCTATATGTATTGCATATATATATGGCAATATTATTATTATATTTTTATACTAATACTGTACTAATACTGTACTATTATTAAGTTATATACATACACACAAATGCACAGTATGCAGTCTAAATGTTTTAAATGAATCGCACATACAATAATAATATATTATGTAAATGCTGACTGTAAAAATGTACAATGACAGTGATATTTTTTACATGAATTTAATTTAATAAAATATGATTCAACCCAACTTTCTTTAAGCTATACAACATTAAACCTAACGTTTTGAGTCAGTTGAATGTAAATTAAAGTGATAGTTCTTTCTTTTTTTTTTTACAGTGTTTAATATACAAATATAATTTTTTACCGTAACTCTTTTGATTTTTCTGATCCAAATGCATATACAATAGTAAATTATTATAGAGGAAATTATTTATTTATGCATATTATATAAATATGATATTTACATTGTAATTGTAAAATATGATATTTACAATGATCCTATAAAATATTTAGGGAAATACATATATACATATATGTATCTCCCTAAATATTTTACAGGATGATTTCAAAATGTATATATATAAGAACACGATTCCATTAAAAATACTCAAAATGAGTACATATGTGTACATATGTGTATGTATTTTACACACAAGACAGGAAGTCAAAAAAGGCACCTCCTTTGATGTGGCCCGTCTGATCCAAAAGGTTTTTTGTTCATGTCCAGCAGCTTCCATCATCCCTACTAAGATTTCTACAGAAAAAAAGATCACCATCAGCATCTGTTATGTCTTCACACACCATGCTTGACATTCCTACCTAGCTCCCAGACACCCCCCCACACACACACACTTTGCACAAAGGCAAAACATCCTATACACATATCCAGTTATTTAACTGAAGATATGGTGCATTGAAGTTCATTCTTTTGAGCTTGAACGGCAGGTTCATGATCAGTGTGCTGCATTCAGCACCTGCACCAACCACATGGTGGCACTAGACACATTTGAAATGGACCCGGGGAAGGTAATATTTCCATAAAGCGATAAAAGCCAAACACTGCACATACTGGAGCAAACAGATACTCCAGATAACAATAGTGATATAAACATCCTATACTGGCTCTCTTGAAAAATAATACAAGATGAAACGCAGAATTGATCTAACTTCTGACAAACAGCATAACTCAACTCAAACCGCAACTGGTGTAAAGCTTGAAAAATGGTGTGAAAACTTATTGTAACAACAGCTGATGACACACACAGGTAAATATATCTATATTTGATTAAAGTAAACCAAACAAATTAGGTCCGTTTGAGGAAAAAAGCTTTGGGAGTCAATTTGGATGCTGCATGCAAAACACAGTATTGTTTCTCTTGATATAATTCCACATAATCAGAGGTATTTAATCAAATTATTCCCTCAAAAAAAAAAACTAAATGAATTAATAAAACTGTGAAAACGTGATACACATTTTTCCTCCCTCTTCTCTCAGCAAAAGTGATCAGTCTTGGATTTACATCAAACCATTTTGAATGCTGTTCTCATTATATTTGCCTGTATAATTATTACGTTTTGCAATCATTTTCTATTGGAGCATCCAGTGTGAAAAGCAATTGTATGCAAGCAATTAAATCAGATGTTAATTAAATCTGATCTTGTGTTTGTACATTAATTAAGCTGCAATTTTAATCTAGTAAACCCCCGACAGTCTAATAAGAGATGTGGAAATGTGTGCAGACGCAGAATTAGCTCATTTCATGCCTGTAAATGCTGCTTTTTTATTTGTTCATCTCATCGGCGTGCCACAATTCCAGCTTACCCCCCCTCCATCGCAATTATCGGCCCAGTTAACAGAAGGTCAGCCATTATCTAACCTTCATTAATTCTCCAACCTGGAAGACGCACAGGAAATAAACCTAGAAGTAAGAAAGCATCCAAATTATACACAGGGATTATAAACGTGCTCGCATTTGTCTCGTGAACGCGTGTGTGAGTGTGTCTGTGTGTGTGAGCGGACACTTTCATTATGTTTATTTCAGCAATAAAGGTTATCAGATGAAATGCTAGTTTCCATGCGCTCCAGTTCCTGGTAGCAGAGACATGAAAGATAAGTTAGAGAATTTTCCCCTGCGGTCAGCGATTCGCACACGCATCCCTCCTCGCAGGTCAGGTTTACTTGAAGTCTAACAAAAACTAAAACTAAAAATAAAGCACATTAGCCTAATTAGCAACTCATTTTAAAGCTGGCAGAATATTGATCGTCATGCGTTGGGAGGCATTCGGAATGCATTGGGGGGGAGAATAGGAAATATGGCAGGTGTTGATGTAAATTGTTTGTTGGCAGGAGCGAATTTGAAATTACAGTTCAATCATGGGACGGTGGGCGAAAGGAGGGGTCTTTTCTCTGATCCCCTCTCGGCACGCTTAGTTAATATTTCACTGGGTGAGAATACGCCAGCCAGGGTGCATTTCACCCCCTGAATGAGAAGCAATCTCGCTCAGCCGACTCGAACAATAATTAGAATGGAGATTAAATAAAAATAATTAGAAAAAGTTCATCTAGTTTTGATGTATTAATTATTCAGTTGCGCTTTATTCCAAGTCTAATTATCTGCTTCACTGAAAATGCCGAGATTTGCGTGACTCATAAAAATTACATTCGTGTAATTATGTCAGCAATTTGCAGGGAACTCAACTAAGCGACGCGTCAGCTTTCTTTCTTTGCCGCCTTCTTTTTTTCTCCGCCAGTTTTAAGGAACTTACTTCCAACTACTTATAACTTATAAGTTAATACACTTCCATTCAGCATTGCCGTAAAAAAAAAAATAATGGAAGGCGAGTCAGGATTATTTACTCTAGAAATGGCGAGGCGTTCCCGCTCCGTCTATTCCCCGTCCGCCTTCTCAGACACTTGTACCTCTCCGAGTACAATGAAAACAAGACGAGCTCCATCCATTCTTGGTCAGTAGATAATCATTTGCATATAAATGGGAAATATTTATTGTGACCGAATATTAAAAAAGGGAAAGGCGAGATGAAGTAGTGTTTTCATTTTTTCCAACCTCGGGAGGCGGCCTGTGATATGTATGTATTAAAGACTTGTTGGAAGATGAAGAAAAGAAGGGGGGAAATAAGTGCAGGGATCTGTCGGAGGGTTTATCGCGCTGCGGGACGGGTGAATGAAGCGAGGTTGTGCTGGTGAAAGAGTGGAGATAGAGCGATCGCTCTCTTCCGTCTATCTCTACGGCCTTCGTCTGCTCCGGCGTACACAAAACACCCTGACAATTACTCACAAACTTTGGCGCTTTACTGCAGTGTTTGTATTGCAATGCAATTACATGGTAATAATAATGAATAATGAGTAATTAATGTGTAATTCTATTATGAAGTTACTCTGGGTGATGTTTCATGCACTTGCTATTGTAAATAAAGCATTATTGTTTGATAAAACTCTAAACTATACCCTAATTCTTATAATAAGTATACTGCATGCAATTAATGTTTATATTACTAGGTAATTACATAGTAGTAATAATGAATAATGTATAATTATATCATGAAGTTACTCTGGGTGTTCTAGTTGCATGTTTTATGTACTTGCTTTTGTAAATTGTGCATTATTATTTGCTAAAATTTCCTAATAGTATTTATATTGTATGCAATTCATATTGTGTTTCTATTACAATGTAATTACAATGTAACTGCACAGTATTAATAACAAACAATGTGTAATTAATGTATAATTATATTAGGAAGTTACTCCGGGTGTCCAAGTTGCATGTTTTATGTATTTGCTGTTCCAAACAATGCAAGATTTATTGCTAAAATTCTAAATTAAACCCTCATTCTAATAGTACGTACTGTATGTAATTCATTTTATTCAGTGTTTATTACAGTGCAATTACAATGTAACTACATGGTAGTAATGATCAATTATTATGAAGTTACTCTGGGTGTCCTAGTTGCATGTTGCATGTACTTGCCATCAATGATTAGATGCTAAAATTATAAACCATAATTCTAATAGTAAGTAAACTGTATGTAATTAATATTGGTGTTGCTATTATAACATAATTGCAATGTAGTAATTATATTGAACTATTATTAAGTTATTATGGGTGTCCTAGTTGCATGTTTCAAGTACTTGCTGTTGTAAACAAAGCATGATCATTTTCTAAAGTTCTGAATTAAACCCTAATAGTATGTTGTATGTAATTTATATTGTGTTTCAATTACAATTTAATTGCATAGTGATGATAACAAACAATGTGTAATTAATGTATGGGTGACCTAGTTGCATGCCCTTGCTGTAGTAAATAATGCATGACTATTCGATAAAACTCTAAACTAAACTCCAATCATTATAATAAGTATGCTTTATGTAATTAATATTATTCAGTGTTTATATAACAATGTAATTATATTGTAGTTACATAGTAATAACAACAAAATGTGTAATCAATGGATAATTATATTATGAAGTTACTCTGGGTGTCCTAGGTGCATGTTTCATGTACGTGCTTCAGTAAATAATGCATGATTATTTGCTAAACTTCTAAACTAAACCTTAATTCTAATGGTGAGTACATGTAATTATTATTATTCTCTATTATTACTCTATATGAACAGTGAAACAAATAGCATATTTATATGTAATAACTCTAAACCAAACTCTAACCCTAGCTTAATAGTAATGGTATGTAGTTAATATTACTGTATTGGAATATGTAATTGGAATATGTATTTCTTTCTGGCAAAGAACAGTAAATAACACACATGTATATGTCATAACAATAAAACAAACCTTCAATCTGAAGTTAGAACATGCTGTTAATTAATATCACTCTCTATTTAAATGAGAGTACATTATAGGAATGCTGTAAATTAAATTTGTAACCATGATTCCTAATATACTTTGTTACATACAGGTTATTATAACTAAGAAATTAAGATTAGGTAACATGCACTGAAACACACGTTGACTTATTTATGCAAGAGCATAGGCTAAAAGTATAAGACATGAAATCAGGTTGATGGAATAACATTATATTTGTTAGGAAAATGGAAATTTAGATTTTTTTCACACAGAAATGTAATTACATATGCACGTTACCACATGCATTTAATTATTAAATAAAAATATTCAAATAAATAGCATGTAAAGCCTACAGATTATAGATATCATAGTTGAGTATGCATAAAACAGACATTTTCTTCATTAAAAAAATAAATGATAATTTTCAGACTACTTTCAATTACTTACATTTCAAACAATATAAAATAAAACAGTTTCAAATTATATAATCAGTTTTGATAACATACATTTTATATTAATGTAACTTAAAAAAATATTTTCATTTTTCATTTATTTATTTTTTAACTGTACACGATTCAACTTAATGTTTTGTTTGAAAAGCTGAATCATGTTTTACTTGTTTGCAAAGTTTATATTTAAATTTACCTTTAAAAGCATTAAACATTACCTTTAATTCATTAAACATGTGCAAAATTCAACTTGATATTCTGTTAGCAAAAAAAGCAACTACTAGTCTACTAAACTACTAATCTATTACTTTTTAAACAATGCCCTATATTCAATTACCGTTCGAATTTAAAGCATTAAACCTGAAACCCGAATTTAAACCCGAAATCAATCTCAAAAATCTCAACCATGACTTTTTTCCAGCGGCATTTAGTCATTCGGCTTCTAAGTGTGGGCTGTGTTAATAACACCAAACGCGTGCATGGAAAAGAAATCAACTCCGCATCATCATATTACAACATGTACACCTTTTTCCTTCCCCGTCTTCCTCCCTCATCGGCTAGTGCTCCTTACACGCCGAGCCAAATCTCAAGGCAAAACCACATTCCCCTGTAGGAAACCCTGAAGAGATAAGTATTTAACAGATACGGAGTAACCTAAACACAGATGGAGAGATTCACACTCCTAAGTGTTTATCAGAGGTAATGCCGCTGCGATGATAATGTTAGGAAGAGATGTCCTGGAAGAAAAAAAGAAGGATGACAGGAAGGTGTTGACTGAAACAGCTCATGCTGTTTTAAAGCAGCTTTGAAGCGTTTTTCTCATTCAGACGCTGCTGTCTCTTTCCTGCATTATCTAACATCAGTGCTGATGCAGCATGCGAGCCAAAAGTTATCGTGTTCTAATCAATGCCTGCAACTATACTGCGTAATACAAACATTACAAATAAACCTCAAAAGAGGAAAGCTGGGCCTTTTTTTTCTCTCTCTCCCCCGGCCGGAACACGTTTACACGCATAGGCGATTGTACACCCACTAATATTCATGATTAGGAATCTCCATATCAGTATGTGATGTTGGGTGGTACAATTAGTGTTGAATCAGAAAGACTTGATTTATATATAATATATATTTGTGTTTTGTATACACAGAACATAGTAGTTTTAATGCATATAGATAGGTATTGTTTTGTTTATTCAAGATTTTTTCGAGCACCAAATTATAAGCGGGACAACTTAATATCTGCTTTTGTTTTTTCAAACAATGCTGTGGCGTGACAAATTCAGGACATTGCAAAGGATGTTAATTCGGAAACTGGGTCAGCCCTTTTTTTAGAATGGGGTAATAAAGTTTTCACTTATAAAGTCTATTTTATGTTAGGAGTCGCTTTTTATTAGCTAGGATTCTTAAAAAAAAAAAAAATCACAAATTTGTGAAATAGAAACATTATAGTGTAAATTAGTTGTCAGGCATCAGAAAGTAAAATACAGTATTTTAGATACATTATAGTACCCTGTACTATAGTGAAGACACACACAGCAACACCTTTTGTCGGGTATATTTAAAACAAGAAGATAAATCGATCACATATTACAAAGCTGTACCTATAGATCACAGTGCAGCACCAAAATACTAATAGTTAGTATTAGATTAGATAGTTTTTCACTAACTCACTTAGTTTTAACCATTTGGCAGCAATAAATGTAATTAAATAATAAAAACAAGCATGATCACATATAGTTTAAGCATAGCTTGGAATAAGTTCGATGTTTGTTTTTGTTCTTTTAAAGTAATGTACTACATATTTTCCATGTACAGTATATATTATTGTTATTATTTATTTATTTTTGTAAATTAGGTTCTATTTTGCCTCATGTTTTATGCAAAAAAGTCAGAAAGAAAGAAAAGGTTGATTTTATCTGCTTAACTTTTCACCATTGAACAGTCTCTTTCATTTCTACTGGGTTTTATGAGTTGTTAGACTTTCAACTCAAAAGAAAGAAAGGTGAATGGTGAAATGGGGAATATTTTGTTAATGGTATGAGGGTAAAAAGAGGAAAAGATGTCAAACATGCAGGATGAATGAGGGCTGATAGTACTTCTAATACACGACCCCCACACATACACACTCGCACACACACACAAGAAGCACACTGAAATGTGCTAACAAAATAGTCATGACTTATTGCTAATGATTACGATGTCAATCCGACACACATTCTAAGAAGTAATACTCATTTTACTTCTTGGTAAAAGTGCTCTGAGTCAATCTGCACCTTGTTTTCCACCTATCAGGGTTTTTTTTCTCTCTCTCTGAACGCCGCACAGAAGTGTTAGGACTCTAAAAAGTCTTTTGCCCAGTGAATGACTGCATGTTAATGTCAAACACTTATAACGCAGGTTTAATCCAAAGCACATGTTCTACTTCCCAAAAAACACAACCTCCGTCTCATGTACCTCGCTTTAGACACACACACGGACGCATGCACCTCTCGCCCCGCCAACAATAACACCGTTTTATCGGCACAGATCAAACCGCAGAGCAGAAAATCATTACTGAAATTAAATAGCCTTTTCCTCACATGGAAAAAAGAATCTACAAAACTCTTCCTGTTGTTTGAACATGCATTCTGTATTGTGTTGATATTACACCCTCCGTCCCTGGAAGAAAAAAAAAAAAAGAAACATGCAATGCAAGAACTCCATCCATCCACCTGGGGGTTTTCAGGACAGGATGAGAGCGAAAGACTGTTTGAGTTTATAGTAGATGCTTTTTTAAAGTTCATTTTCTTTGGACAGCAAAAAAAGAGAAACATTTATGAATTACTGACTTCTCTCCCTATTTAGGATCCCTCCCTAGGGTTCAGACAAACCTTCCTAATGTGAGAAGTGTTCCCTTGATGCACATTAATTTACTAATGCGTTTTTCGTCAGTCCCATGGGGGCAACACTGAAGAGTGGTCCTCTTGGGACTCCGTAGGCATTCTCAAAACAGCACCCAGGCGCCAACTGGAAAAAAAAGAGGCAGTCTTGATACTATCGTGTTGACAAAACCACAAAGTCACTGATAGAAGGACTGCTATTAATTGACTTGGCTGTTTGTTTTTGTTTCTGAGGTGGACGTCTATGTTACGGCGGAGTCATCGATGACTCTATTTTTGCATAATCAGAATTGACGTGCGTGGTTGTTGTCTATCTACCACATTCAACTTTTTTTTTTGGAAACGTTTGTCAGGCTAAATACACAACCGTCAGTCACCCGTCTGACCTACAATGGCACGGGACAGGAAACACTGAAGGAGTGTTGCCAAAAAACATCTCTCGGAGGAGTTTGAGAATTTCACATTTAGTGTGTGATTGAGATATTTGAGCGGCGGAGAGACGGAAAGCTGCTTAGAGGTTATCTAATGGTCATCAAGAGGTTATTAGCGTGTTATAACAAGGTTATTAAGTGGTTATTACCAGAAGCTTAAGGAGGATGAAAAAAAAGCCTTTATCGTTTGAGTAGGGTCACTGAGAGGTCAATTTAAGGTCATGTGCCTCACACTCAAAAAGAAAAAGTTCCTTATTGGCAATGTTGGTTCCATGAAGAACCTTTAATATGCATGGAAACTTGCATGGAACTTTTCATTCCACAAAATGTTCTATACACTGGGAAAAAGCTATTTAGATTATGAAAATATTATTCAACTGTGAAAAAAAAGGTACTTAGAAGAACAGGTATCAGGGAGAACCAAAAATGTGGTTTCACAGCAACAAAAATAAAGGGTATTTATTGCCTTAAAAGAACCTTTAATATCCATGGAAACTTTTCATTCCATTCTATACTGTGGAAAAAAAAGTTATTTAGATACCAAAAATGTTTTTTACATTATGAAAATGGTTCTTTGAAAAAAAACTTTAAAAAAAGGTATCAGGAAGAACCAAAAAGAGGGTTTCTCAGCAAGAAATATAGGTTCTTTATAGTCATTGATAGTTCCATGAAGGACCTTTAATATCCTTATATATTGTTATGGGACAAATAAAGGTTCTTCTATGCCATCACTGTGAAAACCTCTTTTTTATTCAATGGATTTAAATAAAATATATTTTTCATATTTGTATTATTTTATAAAGGTCTGATAGCATACCTTTCAGATTTAAAATAAAACTGTTGTCTATTTATTGTATTTTATTTTATTTTAGGAAAATGACAGTTATAACATAATAAAAATGTTTTCATTTGTTGTGTTTGGGTCAAATCTAACATAAATCATCATTTAATAACTCTTCTGAAGTTAACAACTCACAAAAACAAATCAAACAGTAAAAGCAGTAAAAATGAACATTTGTCAAGTGTTTTTTACAGTTGACTTAATTATATTGTTAATTCCATTAATTATATGGAATTTTATATGACATATAACCATCAACCCAATTTGATATACATCACCAGCCAATAAGAACCAATCATTCAAACGCCCCATGGTGTAACTGAAATGAATTTTAAATACCATCAATTCCATATAACAACAAACCTCATTTTGCTTCTTCACAGCACCTTCATTTCTAAGAAGGCACCATTTTTTTTAAAGAGTCTCCAAAATGTGTATGCATAACTTAAAATATGCTAAAAATTATTTGAATAAAAAAAAAACAAAAAAAAAAACCCGCACTCAAGACAATGTGAGCGTGTGACCCCGACCCTAATTAATGCATTAGAGAGGTCAAAGGTTACCTAAACAGCTTTCTGTCTGAGCAAGTATTTGTGTGTGGCTTTTTTTTTTTCTTTCTTTCTGTGGCTGACCTGACATTGTGGTTTGCTGGATCGGGGTGGGGGGGACGAACAGGCGGTTTCAGCCCACTTCATCCTCTCCCGTGTGGGTAGGAGGAGAAGCGGCGCCTGCTCGCTGTTCAAACATCTACTTCTCAAGCCCTGGAACAAGGCTTGAAGTATAAATACCACTCTGAATTTTGATCAAAAAATAACAGTGAGAGTTTTCTCCATTGACACAACCCCCTATTGGGCCCGACCCCTAAAAGCTTCCCTGACTTCAGAGAGTCCATAAACAGTTCCTCTTTTCACCATAAATCAACTTGGCCGTGCGGCTTGCTCTCATCCATCGTTTCTTTTGAGGAGGAGAACTTGTAATTGATATTCAGGATTACAACTACGACCCCCCTCTCCCCAACAGGGAAAAATGGAGATGGAACAGAAGTTTTGTTTGGACAGAGGCCTGCGGTGGGAAAAGTGATACAGACACATGTATAAGCCGTGTTTACTGAAAGCGGTTTTCTTTATTTACACTAATGGTGCCGTGAATGGTGCATTATGGGGCTTTTTAAGTGCTCAGTGGAGGTGTCAGGCTGTGCGCCTTCATTAGCGTCTCTCTTTTTTTGCTTCACCCCAGGCGTTATTTAACATACGCTTTGGTACTTGCACATTTTTTTCACTTTTTAAGCCATTTAGGAAATGTGAGTTGACCTCTCCTTTTCTTTGACTCATGTGCTGCCTCTTAACAAAAGACCCACAAACACAATGTATTGCCATACATTTTTAGGCTCCTTTTTAAAATATGGTGTCATGAAGTTACTGGAAATTCAATATTATTACTTGATTCGGAACTTGTTTTACTTGTCTAATGGGTAGGATTAATAAGATCATGCAGAATATGCATGTAACCTTAAAATGTATGGTAATCTAACTATTAATAAACAGCCAACATCTTAAGACCACTAGTTAATAGTACAAAATGGTAAATAAACTAAAGTCTAACGAATTACTTTTTTAATTGTACCATTTTTTAATGAAATAATTTCAATATATATGTATATATGTTTGTATGTTTGTAATAATCTCAGTTAACTTAAAAACAAAAAAACAAATGAGCATTCACATTTATTCATTCATTCATTTTCTTTTCGGCTTAGTCCCTTTATTAATCTGGGGTCGCCACAACGGGATGAACCGCCAACTTATCCAGCATATGTTTTACGCAGCAGATGCCCTTCCAGCTGCAACCCATCACTGGGAAACATTCATACACACTCATTCACACACATACACTACGGACAATTTTAGCTTACCCAATTCACCTATACCGCATGTCTTTGGACTTGTGGGGGAAACCGGAGCACCCGGAGGAAACCCACGCGAACACAGGGAGAACATGCAAACTCCACACAGAAATTTTTCTGAATTATTCCATTTATACTATGATTACCACACCTAAAGACACTGTTTTCATGTTGTGTTTCAAGACATTTGTCAGTTTTTTTCCTCAAACTGCTCCTGTGTATAGATCAAATTTCTTACACATATCATCTAAATCTTATATATATATATATACAGGGTGATTCAAAAAGAATACCACAACTTTAAAAAAATCGAGAACTCTGCAAAGAAGAAAAGGAGAGCTAACCTCTTTCGGTTGTCGATTTAAGGAAGCTCTGAAGTTTGAAAAAACTTAAAGTACTCTTCATATTGATTACTTACCCAAGGTTCCATCATGTTTCTTTGATTAAATACAGATTTTCAAAGTTGTGGTATTCTTTTTGAATCACCCTGTATATATATATATATATATATATATATACGTACATACATATATATATATATATATATATATATACATGTTTGATTATTGACAGTTGTAGCTGTAAAATAAATGTAATCACTCATTCAGTGTCGTTATGTGGAACAAGGTCAATACTTGAAACTAATTGAGCTGTGCGTTTATCTGAAAATAACAGCACACCTTAATATGTTTATAAGCCAATCAGAATCAAGCATTCAACCGCCTATAGTACAAATATAAATTAATTCAATATAAAATATTTACTTTTAGTTGCCTACAGTATATATTAATATTCATCTTACAGTCTGTAAAAAGTACTGTATACATTTTTCATTACTTTTACTTTACATTCTTCTTTACTTTTTATTAACTTCTATACTGATTATAATCAAGCCACATGGCAAGACAGTATGACGCAAAAAAGAAAGAAAGAAAGAAAGAAAGAAAGAAAGAAAGAAAGAAAGAAAGAAAGAAAGAAAGAAAGAAAGAAAGAAAGAAAGGTGACTGCAACAATTCTGTCACCTCAGGTAGCAGACAGTGTTTATTCAGAACAACTTGTGTATATGTTGGATGTAACCGAAATATATTATCCCCTTCAGGTTTTCGAAACCTCCATACAGATCAACCAACCATGTGAGGAACTTTTCACATAAAACACCTTTCTGATCTTCGCGTGTGTGGCGTTTAATTTGGAACACGGTGAAAAACTAAACGGAAAGAAAAGCACAAGAGGAACGTTTTCCTGCCTGTCTTTGAAGTGAAGCCCAGTTTCACATAGGTGGTCCTCTTGTTTTCGAACAAACACTAAACAAAGCGTGAAAAATGCGTGCCAAAAGACACACTCGCGTACTACGTTTCATCAAGACTGCATTGGAGTTTGGCTGCGCACGTATGTGTGTGTTTGTGTAGGTAGTATTGATTTGCATAGCCTGTAGGATGCGATTGTAGGGGTAAACTTGCAACCGCTGACAAAAGCGAACGCAGAGGCCTTTTACACTACAGGCCAAACGCGCAATTACACGCTATCTGTTTTAAAAGAGCCAACATGCTACAGTAGGTTAGCCCGACGCTAGCTTGCCATTTAGATACATTGCTCATAGATATTTGCGCTGGAAGCCCCTGTGCTTTAATCAATCGTGGTTTGGTTCAAAGAGAAGACGATGGACAGATGGGGTGAAGAGAGGAGAGAGTAAACAGTTTTGGTGATGAAAAGGGGAGGGCAATGGATGTTAGGAATAAAGAAAGAGAGAGAGAGGGAGAGGGAGAGATAGTTGAGCCATATTTCAGCCCTAATTAGAACTGACAAAATGTTTTTTGAGGGATCACTCTCTCTCCAGCTTTGTTTGCTTTAGCAAGTCAAAGCCAGATTTATAATGGCTGCAAAACATTAGAGAGATCGGAAGTGCGCAGGGAGGGAGACAGAGATGGACAGAGAATTTAGAATTTTAAAAAGCTATTTTTTTCAACAGGCTTACAATTCATTTTACAACTTACAACTGCATCAGTGGTTCTATCACTCCACCAGGTCATATTGATAAAGCCACAAATAAAATAAAAAAGAAATAAAAATACAATAAAATAATAAAAAACAAATGAAAAACAGTAATAAATAAATTAATAAATACACTAAATAATTATATTTTTCCCAGAGAATGTAAAAAAAAAAAGATAATCTTCTACAATTAGACAAATGGCTCCACTAATACACCATTTTAGCTCAAATGTTACAAAAGTCTTTTTTTCGTTAGTACAAAAGTCTTTTGTAGATTTGTAAAAAATAAAACTCCACTAGTACTCTGGATTCAATTACATTTAAAAAACATTACTACCACATCTTCATCCGACACTCTTTGAACTTTATTCTTCGAGAGTGTTTTTTATTCTGCAGCTGGAAGGGCATCCGTTGTGTAAAACATATGCTGGATAAGTTGGTGGTTCATTCCGCTGTGGTGACCCCAGATTAATAAAGGGACTAAGCTGAAAAGAAAATGAATGAATGAATGAATAAAAAGTAAAATAAATAAATAAATTATACATGTGCCTGTATAGGGAATAGTTCAGCAAAAAAATTCAATAAACTTTCAAAAAAGTTCAATTTGGTAATTTTGTTATTATTAAATGGGCGACACGTTGGCTCAGTGTTTAGTACTGTCGCCTCACAGCTAGAAGGTCGCTGGTTCGAGCACCGGCTGGGTCAGTTGGCATTTAGGTAATGTGTGTTTGCATGTTCTCCCTGTGTTCGTGTGTGTTTCCTCCGGGTGCTCCGGTTTCCACCACAGTCCAAAGACATGCAGTATAGGTGAACTGAATAAACTAAATTGGCCGTAGTGTATGTGTGTGTATGGATATTTCCCAGAACTGGGTTGCAGCTGGAAGGGCATCCACTGTGTAAAACGTATTTAATTTAATTTTATAATCGTGTACCTTAATTTTTAATTTAAGTGTACAAAAAAATAATAATAATACAACAGTAAAAATTTATACACATTGCTCCCGATGATGCATTAAAGCCTTATGAAGTGAAACCATCTGAAACATTTAATATTCAGCAAATATGAAAGAGCTCCAGAGTGCTGTAAATGAAATGAAAACAGTTTGCCAATTTTTATTATTATTATTTTTTTTGCTTGTTCAAACTATTTATTTAAAATGAGTTGAAACAACACAATTCTTCAGATTTTGTTGGGACAACATAATTGTTTTACAATCCACTTAAATTTGTAAAAAACTAATAAGTTAACCACTGGTTCGAGCCTCGGCTGGGTCAGTTGGCTTTTCTGTGTGGAGTTTGCATGTTCTCCCCGTGTTCGCGTGGGTTTCCTCCGGGTGCTCCCGTTTCCCCCACAAGTCCAAAGACATGCGGTATAGTTGAATTGGGTAGGCTAAATTGTCCGTAGTGTCAATGTGTGTCAATGAGTGTGTATGGATGTTTCCCAGTTATTGGTTGCAGCTGGAAGGGCATCCACTGCGTAAAACATATGCTGGATAAGTTGGCGGTTCATTCCGCTGTGGCGACCCCAGATTAATAAAGGGACTAAGCCGAAAAGAAAATGAATGAATGAATGAATAATAAGTTAACTTAATTCCTTCATGTTGTCCCAACACAAATCAATTGTGTGGAACCCAGCATTTAATATAACATAATATAATATAATATAATATAATATAATATAATATAATATAATATAATATAATATAATATTATATAATATTATATAATATAATATAATATAATATACTATAATATAATATAATATAATATAATATAATATAATATAATATAATATAACATAATATAATATAATATAATATAATAATATAATATAATATAATAAATACTGTTTAGTTTCTTGCATAGATGGATCGATTCACATCATAAGACCTTAATGTAACATCAGGAGTCATGGGTATTAATTTGGTTTGATAAATTGCCTGCAGTTTTATCTATTTGGGTGGGACAGTTCTTGCACTCAGAATAAACTAGCCAACAAGCTAAAATCTTCAATAGGTTGATTTATATAGCCTATTGCTAAATATAATTCACAATAATTCACTCAAACAAAGCTAGTAACAGCATAGCCATGTGCTAAAAAAATTAGAGCATGCTACCAATCACATAACAAATGTGTATATATTTGTGTGTAATATCTTTGTCTAAAGATATTTGACTCATAAATCGTATTTTCTATATAGCTTTTTTTTTATTGCGGCTCTGAACTTTAATCTAGCCAAAACATTTCTAATATCTAAATGCAACAAACAACAGTGCTGTTCAGACACATAACTACTCACACATATGTTTTTACTGTTAATAGATGTGTGTGTGTGTGTGTGTGTGTGTGTGTAGGCTCCAGCCAACAATATATATTGTGCTAACCTCACTATGACCC
>CAIGQV010000785.1:1832104-1847755 GCA_903798115.1 Danio jaintianensis | reverse complement strand
AACTTAACTTAACTTAACTTAACTTAACTTAACTTAACTTAACTTAACTTAACTTAATTTAATTTAATTACAATATAATTTAAAACAATATAATTTAAAACAATTAAATAAATAAAAAATAATAATTTAATTTAATTAACCCATATACAATGTCTATATTATCATAAGCCTTTATCCACTTTATTTATATTAAAACAAAAAATTATACATTTATTTAAAAATATATATACATGCGCTAATTTATATTTTAAAAAAGAACTACTGGTTGTCTCATATATAGAGTTCAGACAAATCTCTGAGAAACAAACGTGTGGTTAACTGCGACCTCACAAAAAGTACATATCTATCAGCTCCCTGAAAGCTTTGAGAGGTGGAAAGGGTGAGATGACAAAAATCTGTGGTTTTGTGGAACAGAAAGCAAAGTGCTGCTGGTACAGTACGTCTCATGCATACTCAGAAATATACATTATTCATTAGTCCTTCAGAAAAGCATATCACTTCAAGAGTCATACTGAGAAAGAACATACTAGCTGAATATCTATAGCATAAATTCTTTTTCATCCACTTGTCATTTTTGGCTTTCCATAAGGTGTTTTTTTCAGTCAAATGTAAAGAAAACATCCGATATACACCTCAAAGTGTTTTTTTTTGTCGCACTTTATCAATTTTTGTCTGCAGATTTTAGTTATAATCCATTTTTCTTTTCAAAAAGAGTTTTTTTTTTCTCCTGTGCTGAGCTGTAAATCTCCATTTCAGCAGCTCTTATATTCACAAAACTTCCCCGTTTCATTCATATCTATATTCTGAAGGTTTTTAGAGAGGGATTAGTTCATACATTATTTGTCTGATTATATTCTGCAGTGAAAGTTAGATTTTTTTAATAATGTTTTTTCTATAAAATTCCTCAGATCTCTCAGTAAAAAAAACAATTGACTCTAATATGTAAAAAAAAATATGTATGCTAATGTATGCAAATTAGCTCATATTTAATAAAAGCATGCCTCATTTGCATGTTTCAACGTGACATTTTAGAAAACTTTTGAAACAGAATGTCTCAAATAGTGTTAATTATTCATGTATTTCTGTAAAGCATTAGTAAATGTTGAACATATTATTAATAAATACTGTACAAGTATTGCTCATTATTAATTTATATTACATCAACTCACATTAACTAATGAAAACATATTGTAAAATGTGACCATTACGCTACATATAAAAAACATTTATATTAATTTAATAATAATGCTGTTATTAGTATTTTGTGATACTAATACTAAGCGTTAGGACAATATTTAAATAAATATATAATTGCAAATGTAAAAAAAAGAACTAAACAAGAATCTTAATCCCGACTTCATTCGATGTACGCAAATGTATGCAAATTAGCTCATAAATAATAAAACAATGCCTCATTTTCACGTTTCAATTTGACATTGTGCAACTTGCAATACAAAAAATATTTTAAAAAACTGTCTGCAAATACTTTTTGTAAATTATTTATGTAAATGATCCATGTATTTATGTAAAGCATTAGCAAATGTTAAACTGTTATTGATAAATACTGCACAAGTATTGATCATTATTAGTTTATATTACATAAAATTTAAATTACTAATGAAACCTTAAAATGTAACCATTTCATATTCCATTTTTATAATATTTATTTTTTGTTATTTGTTGTTATTATTATTTGTGATACTAATACTAATCGTTATGACAATATTTAAAGAAATACATGATTGCAAATGTAAAAAATAAATAACTATCTTTAAGAATATTAAACCCAACCTCATATGATGTATGCAAATGTCTTAGCTCATATTTATCAAATCAATCCTTATTTGCATGTTTCAAAGTTACATTTTAGAGAACTTGCAATACAAAAACACTAATGCTGACACTAATGTGACACTAATACTAATCGTTAGGACAACATATTTAAAGAAATATATAACTGCAAATGTAAAAAAAATAACTAAACAAGAATCTTCATCCAATGTATGCAAATGTAAACAAATTAGCTCAAATAATAAATCGCTTTAACGTTTCAGCGACATTTGACATGACAAGTAACATTTTAGGAAACTTGAATGTTTTTAAATAACATGTTTTTAAAAGACCTGCAAATACTTTTGTTATTACAATTATACAATACAGAATTTTAAGTAAATCTTTTATGTATTTTTGTAAAGCATGCTGATGATTATTAATTGTCTTTTCACCCCAATTCACCTGCAGTGTCTTGTCTAAACCCCAAAACAGCTTTATTCAAAACCAACAAATGAATCAATCTAAATTTATCATCAAAAGCACAGAGAGAAAAAAAGCCAAATCGACAGAAAAATCGCACGCTGCTAGTCGTTCTATTTCGAGGTGCACAGGAAACTAAATGTATTTGTAGATAACAAACCTCTCATGTCCAAAAAAAGATTGTCGTAAGGTAAAGTCAAGCATTTTGTTTTTTTCTTGTTTAGTTTTTTGTTTTCCTCACAACAACCACAATATATGCTTCAGATTTTTGGCTAGCACATATTGTAAAAGAGAGTTTGAAAGGAAACTGCGCATCAGTTAAATCTGCCAGTCTGTTTGAAGGCAGTTTTTTTTTTTTTCCGTTGTGGCACATTTTAACAAGCACGGCCTCAGAAAACACACAATTTCACTGCACCAGCTTTACCTTTATCGTCATTTTGTCAAGGTAAACAGTGAATTTGCTTGCGAGTGTAGGTTTGGGTTACTATTTTAAATTGACTTCTTTTTTTTTTCCCCCTCACAAACATTGAAATGTTTTTCCGGTTTCGTTTTTGTTGATGACTTTCAATCATTTTCGTCATGAGTTTTACAGGAGAGTTCGGTAACACTTTATTTTGATTGTCCATTTGAGTATTAGTAAACTTTGCAAGTGCATCACAGCTTACACTAACCCTAACCCCAACCTAACAGTCTACTTATAATCTAATGAGAATTAGTTGGCATGTAAATGCAATGTAACTTAAATTCAACAAACGGACCATCAAAATAAAGTCTGACCGAGAGTTTAAATGTAATGTAATTGCTAACATGAACAATGCATATATCACAGTGTTTACTTATTTTGTTTAAACTAGTAAATAACAGTAAAGTCATTAATTGTTAGTTCAAGTTAACTCACGGTGCATTAACTGATGTTAACATACACTTTGGATTTGAATAATGCATTAGTAAATGTTAAACTATTATTGATAAATAGTGTAAAAGCACCGTTCATTATAGGTTCATATTGGTAAAAACATTTACTAATAAAACCTTAATGTAAAATTTGACCATAACATTACATATTCCATTATTTTTTTATTATTATTATTAGAAAAAAAGATGTTGCTAATATTACTTGTGACAGAAATACTAATAGTTAGGACAATATTTAAAGAAATATATAATTGCAAATAATACATTACACAATCTTCCATTTCTGTGTTCGCATTTTATGACATTTATCTAAGTGTTACAAAGTGTACACTTTAATAATTCAAATGAATTTTGTAGGAATATCAAAATATGATTGAAATGTTGTTCAGCTTAACATACAGTGCATCCGGAAGTATTCATAGCGCTTCACTTTTTCTACATTTTTTTATGTTACAGCCTTATTCCAAAATGGATTTAATTCATTTATTTCCTCAAAATTCTACACACAATATACCATAATGACAATGTGAAAAAAAGATTTTTTGAAATTGTTGCAAATGTATTAAAAATAAAAAACCTGACAAAACACATGTACATAAGTATTCACAGCCTTTGCTCAATACTTTGTTGATGCACCTTTGGCAGCAATTACAGCCTCAAGTCTTGAATATGATGCCACAAGCGTGGCACACCTATCTTTGGGAATTTTTGCCCATTCCTCTTTGCAGTACCTCTCAGGCTCTATCAGGTTGGATGGGGTAAACACTGTATATGTTTACAATATATTCTGACCTGTACTGTGTTAAAATACATAATAGAATATGTTAGCACATATGGTCATCATAAAAATGATTATTAATTTTGGTGCATATAATTTGTTAGACTGCGTCTTTGTGGTAAAAGTGTATATTAATCTTAACAGCCGTAATAAAAGTTCAAATTTCGTTCAAAATTCGTTAACAAGATTTATGTATTTGTTTGCTTATTAAATTGTATATTCCAGTACCTAAACGATACACATTAAACGACCCATTAGTTAATGTTAGTTAATGTATTTATTATTGTAAATCGAACAATCTTTTTCAAAATGTATTAATAATAGTGTTAGTTCTAACATTTACGAATACATTATTAAAATCCAAAGTTGTGCTTGTAACATCAGCTAATGCACCGTGAGTTCACAAACAATGACTTTATTTACATTAAGCGTAACAAAGATTAATACATACAGTAATAAATCTATTGTTCATTTTTTGTTCATGTTAGTAAATACCTAAACTAATGGGCCATTATTTTAAAGTTGACATTTTTTGTCTTATTCTTTTTTGCAAATGTAATTTTTTATATTATTTGTTTTAATTAAATACATTTTTACATTAACTTTATTTATATATTTTTAATATTACCCATGATAAATGTAGATGTCATCATGAGTGTGATGAATGTACTCATGGTAAATGTGGGTGTCTTCAAAATGTTTTGTGTTTTTTTTTTTGTTTTTTTCTGAGAAACAGGTCATATTCTAATGAGCTATTCTAAAGTACTGTATGAGGAAAAAACATTATGCTTTAAACCCACTAGCACACATCCGTGTGCATATAACTGAGTCAATTGTAGAGTGTATTTTGTTGGGACTAGACTTCTAATCACTGTAATAAAAGCAATCGTTGTATTTGTCACTAATGACGAATGGAAGGAGAGAGTGAGAGAGAGGGAGAGCTGGAGAGTGAACGGGGTTGAGGCTGATATTGTCATCCTGAGGATTAGTTGGGATTAATCAGACTTGTCTTTCAGAGGGGTGAAGCTCTTTAACGAGCTGCTGCTAAAACCACAACCATTCTTACCCATTAATTAAACAGGGTCAATCGAGACACACAGAACCACCATCAGAATAATGTACATCCACACACGCATACACGCACGTACACACACATACTCGTATATGAATATTAAGACAAGTCAATGCAGGTGAACAGGGTAGAATAAATAAATAAATAAATAAATAAATAAATAAATCACTGTACTTCCATATTTGATTGATTACATTAAGAACTGCACACAGGTTTTGTATTACAAGTTTTCAAAAATGTTATGTTTAAATATGCATTCTTTAATTAAATATGCATTCTTTAATTAAATATGCGCTAATTTGCATACATTTCCAACACAAAAATTTAAATATTACATGACATTGTTTTGTTTATTTACTTTTCTTTTGTCATTCAACAATTCAGAAAATACTGCGGACAGCTAGAAAAAACACAGTTATGTAATAGAATGTTATGTAGAATCAGCCAAATATTTATGAGCATATCCCTCTGTAAAGTCAAAGTGCTGAAGTGGAGATTTATGACTCGGTGGAGGAGAAAAAAAAAAAAAAACGACGTTAAAAATATGTATTGCAAAAAAAAAAAAGATCTACAGACACAAATTGATTAAATATGACAAAAGAAACATTTGAAGGTGCATTTTGGATGTTTTCTTTCCATTAAACTGGAAAAAAACTGTTCATACAAAGCCCCAAAACAGACAGGTGCATGCAAAAAAGTAAAGTAAATAAGTAAATGAATAAATATTTGCATTAAACCAAAATGTTTACCATGCGTATCTGATCGCATCATTGTGTAAACATGTTACATTGCAAAAAAAATCTTGAGTAAAATGTTCCGTTAAGTGTGTGTTGAGCGTGCGGATGATATTTAGCTCGTCAGTCTACCATAAAAAAAGGCTTTTTTACTAATTACAGATCTGACTTAACTCTAATAAATTAGCACACTAAGTCCCATCTGAAAAAAACAGTTCAGGAAGAGCCCAAAACTGACAGGCGCATGCAAAAAAAAAAATATATATATATAAATAAAATTATATATATATATATATATATATATATACTTGCATTAAACCAAACTTGTACCATACTTATCTGATTGTATAATTGTGTGTTACCTAAACATGATACATTGCAAAAACAATAAAAATACAAATAAAAAAATGCTGCGTCTTGAGCAAAATGTTCCGTGTGGGTTGAGCGTGCAGGTGATGAAACATTTAGCTCGTCAGCCTAACAAAAAAAAAAAGCTCTGGATTTTTTTAGCAATTACAGATCTGACTCAACTCTAATAAATTAGCACACTAAAGTCCCTTCTTAACTTATTTCTTAGTAATGATTTAATTGAACAAGCTTGTTTAATCGCCGAGCATTACCTAGTGACGTTTTGTGTCATTGTTTTGCTGCATGTGAGCAAAAGTGCCCTGAGAAAAGCCTGACCACATATCAACTCTCACATCACCAGCCCAAAAGCTTTACTGATCATTATCACACTATTTTCCATCTATTGAAACCAACCCTTGTATGTGTACTTGTCTGCCTGTGTGTCTGTGTGCATTAGGCTGTATCAGCGGCAACCACAGCTTCATCGACAGGAAGGTTGTAGAAATTTTGACATTTCTTTAAAAAAGCATAAAAGCTTCTCATTTTGATGACTTGCAAAGGGACGTTTCTCATCAAGCTCTTTGAGGTTAAGAACTTTATTGCTTTATCTGCTACAAGCTTTTGATTCTTTTTAAAAGATAGCGACTTGTGAGAAAGTTCTACCTAAAAACAGCGTCTTGTAAAAGTTATATATTGTTTCATCCGAATAAGTCGACAGGGTGATTTTTTAAATCATTTTGCAGTAAAAACTACTAAAATTAGCCATCATCAAATAGTAGAGAAAGTTCTTGCTTCACTTTTTCCACATTTTTTTATGTTACAGCCTTTTTCCAAAATTGATTAAATTCATTTAGTTCCTCAAAATTCTACACACAATACCCCATAATGACAATGTGAAAAATGTTTTTTTGAAATTGTTTCAAATGTATTAAAAAAATAAATAAAATCACATGTACATAAGTATTCACAGCCTCTGCCGTGAAGCTCTAAATTGAGCTCAGGTACATTCTGTTTCCACTGATCATTCTTGCGATGTTTCAGCAGCTTAACTGGAGTTCACCTGTGGTAAAATCAGTTGATTGGACATGATTTGAAAAGGCATATACCTGTCTATATAAGGTCCCAGGGTTGACAGTGCATGTCAAAGCACAAACCAAGTATGAAGACAGGATTGTCTCGAGGCACAAGGCTGGGGAAGGTTACAGAAAAATTTGTGCTGCTTTGAAAGTTCCAATGAGCACAGTGGCCTCCATCATCCGTAAGTGGAAGATGTTTGGAACCACCAGGACTCTTGCTAGAGCTGGCCGGCCGTCTAAGCCGAGTGATCGGGGGAGAAGGGCCTTAGTCAGGGAGGTGATCAATACCCCGATGGTCACTCTGTCTGACCTCCAGCGTTCTTCTGTGGAGAGAGGAGAACCTTACAGAAGGACAACCATCTGTGCAGCAATCCACCAATCAGGCCTGTATGGTAGAGTGGCCAGACGGAAGCCACTCCTTAGTAAAGGGCACATAGCAGCCCGCCTGGAATTTGCCAAAAGGCATCTGAAACAGGAGTGGTTTCACAACAACTCGGTGAATGTCATTGAGTGGCCCAGCCAGAGCCCAGACCTAAATCCTATTAAATATCTCTGGAGAGATCTGAAAATGGCTGTACACTGTCGCTTCTCATCCAACCTGATAGAGCTTGAGAGGTACTGCAAAGAGGAATGGGCAAAAATTCCCAAAGACAGGTGTGCCAAGCTTGTGGCATCATATTCAAAAAGATTTAAGGCTGTAATTGCTGCCAAAGGTGCATCAACAAAGTATTGAGCAAAGGCTGTGAATACTTATGTTCATGTGAGTTGTCAGGTTTTTTATTTTTAATAAATTTGCAACAATTTCAAAAAATATTTGTTCACATTGTCATTATAGGGTATTGTGTGTAGAATTTTGAGGAAAAAAAATAATTTTATCTATTTTGGAATAAGGCTGTAACATAAAAAAATGTGGAAAAAGTGAAGCGTTAAGAATACTTTCCGCATGCACTGTATATATAAATATATATATATACATACATATAAAATCACACATTTTATCTGTTCTAAATGTACCTTAAATTAATATAATGTTGGATTTTAAAACTGCATAACAACATCAGGGACTTATGTAAAGAACTAAATAAAAAAAAACTGAAACATGATGATATGAAAATTATTGGCTGAAGCATAATTGAGCACTTGGCCAAAATATGCAATACCAAATATGTTTCTTCTTAATCCTTCGTGGCATAGATTCAACAAGGTACTGGAAATATTCCTCAGACATTTTGGTCCATATTGACATGCTAGCATCACGCAGTTGCTACAGATTTGTCGGCTGCACATCCATGATGCGAATCTCCTGTTCCACCACATCCCAAAGGTGCTCTATTGGATTGAGATCTGGTGACTGTGGAGGCCATTTGAGTACAGTGAACTCATTGTCATGTTCAAGAAACCAGTCTGAGATGATTCACGCTTTATGACATTGCGCGTTATCCTGCTGGAAGTAGCCATCAGAAGATGTATACATTGTGGTCATAAATGGATGGACATGGCCAGCAACAATACTCAGGTAGGCTGTGGTGTTGACACAATACTCAATTGGTACTAGTGGGCCCAAAGTGAGCCAAGAAAATATCCCTCACACCATTACACCACCATCACCAGCCTGAACCGTTGATACAAGGCAAGATGGATCCATGCTTCATGTTGTTGATGCCATATTCTGACCCTACCATCCGAATGTCGCAGAAGAAATCGAGACTCATCAGACCAGGCAACGTTTTTTCAATCTTCTATTGTCCAATTTTGGTGATCCTGTGCGAATTGTAGCCTCAGTTTCCTGTTCTTAGCTGACAGGAGTGGCACCCGGTGTGGTCTTCTGCTGCTGTAATCTATCCGCCTCAAGGTTCGACATGTTGTGCATTCAGAGATGCTCTACTGCATACCTTGGTTGTAACAAGTGGTTATTTGAAGTTACTGTTGCCTTTCTATCAGCTTGAACCAGTCTGGCCTATCTCCTCTGACTTCTGGCATTTGCGCCCACAGAACTGCCGCTCACTGGATATTTTCTCTTTTTCTGACCATTCTCAGTAAACCCTAGCGATGGATGTGCGTGAAAATCCCAGTAGATCAGCAGTTTCTGAAATACTCAGACCAACCTGTCTGGCACCAACAACCATGCCATGTTCAAAGTCACCTAAATCATCTTTCCTCTCCATTCTGATGCTCGGTTTAAACTGCAGCAGATCGTCTTGACCATGTCTACATGACTAAATGCATTGAGTTGTTGCCATGTTATTGGCTGATTAGAAATTTGTTTTAACAAGCAGTTGGACAGGTGTACCTAATAAAGTGGCCGTGAGTGTATGTATATGTATATGTATATGTATATAGGAAGGGCATCCGCTGCGTAAAACATATGCTGGATAAGTTGGCGATTCATATCGCTGTGGTGACCCCTGATTAATAAAGGGACTAAGCCGAAAAGAAAATGAATGAATGAATATATAAATTAATATATTTATAAATATATATATATATATTTATATATATATATATATATATATATATATATATATATGTATACACACAACATGATAATAATAAATATTGTAATTTGTGCATAGGGCGTTGAAATGATTCTTGTTCTGGTCCCACTTTATACTAAGTGGCATTAACTGTTATGTACTTACATTAAAAAAATCAGTACAATGTCCTTGCTGTGTTAATAATGTATTGCAGATCACTTCTTAAGGTGGGATATGGGTCAGTTTAGGGATTTGTTTTGTTGGTATGAGTAGGTTTAAGGATGAGTTAAAGTGTTAAGATGGGTCAACAGTGTAATCACAAATGTAATAGATGTAAATACATGCAGGTATTTTATCAATCAAATATAAAAACATGGATTTACACAATGCATACATTGTAACAATTGATTAATTTCAGTGTAAGTATACATAAAGGCCACTTAATATAATGTGGGACCTTTGTTCTAAATAGGTGTGAGAAAGTTTTGTGAGAAAGTTTTTACCTAGTGGTTGCTTGACTTCAGTAGGTCATTTGGTCAGTTTGTCTTGCAGAAAATCTAGCATTTTCTGTGTGTCTTGTGAGAACTACAGAAATGGTGTGAAGTTGATCTGAATTTGAGTTTGCTGATATAAAGAGTCTGGTTAGAGTGGGCTTCCACACATGAGCGATATAAACAGCGGCTAAGATCCTGTCAGATAACTCCAGCAGGTTTTAATTTATATCAAACATGGCTGAACAATGTCTATGAATACTGAGAAAATGCACTCAAACCATTTTAAATGTGGTAAATGGCATTAAATGATTTAGTCTTTTAATGTGACATGCTATTAAAATGTTAAAAATTTGTTCCTTTACTTGAAAATGAACTTTAAAAGTCGATTTTACTCTAAAGTGAGTAAATACAATGCAACTACGAACTGTAAAGTTCAATTGATTTATTTAAATAAAAAAATAAATAAAATCCCACATAGCACATTACTTGAGCAACTTTTAGTGTTATTTGATACCGTTTTTAAAGTGTTTTTTAATAAAGGTATATGCTATGTATATCCTATAAACTCCACACAAAAACAAAATGTCAAATTAGAAACTGAGAAAGACACGCTGAACCTTCCTAATCCTGCAGCTGAAAGGCTTTAAATAACAGGGCAGCAGAATAAAAGTGAATTAAAAGGTCAATAGAAAACAGATCCTGATAGAAGGACAGATTCAGCCGGAGAGAGAAAAGAAAGAGCAGAGAGGAAGCCTGGAAGTTTCTCAAGTTTCTCTCACTCATTTACAGACACAAAGAGCCGCGGGACGGTGGAGGGGGAGATGGATCTTTACACACACCCTGATAGTGTCTCTGTGTGTGTGTGCGTGCGTGCGTGTGTGTGTGTGTGTGTGTGTGTGTGTGTGTGTGTGTGTGTGTGTGTGTGTGTGTGCGTGTGTGTGTGTTTGTGGTCCTTGTATTCATCAAGTTTTGGGGACAAAATTTCTCCAAAACTATAGTAGTACCAGTTATTTTTCATTTTTAGACATTTTTTGGTCAAACGGCTTATAAATCATACAAAACTGTAGAATGTTTTCTGTGAGGGCTGGATTTGGAGAAGAGGACAAAATATACAGTTTGTATAAAATAATTATATATGAGGGAGGACCCCATAAAACATGAAACCTAAATACATGTGTGTGTGTGCATTTGTTTTAACACTACTTGTAGTTTGAAATTAATATACTGTATAGGAAATAATAGAGAGAGAATTAAATTTATATAAAAAAGTACTGGTAGTTTACAACCTGAACCTGAACAGATTTTTTTTATGCAATAAAATCAAGAATATGTGATTTGCTGATTATGTTTAATTGACATTAAATTCATTAATTAATTATGATTAAGTAGTTTTTAATTGACAAACCTTCAAAAAAAGATTTCTAATGTTTTCAGCGATCAAATGACTTGTATTCTGGAAATATAAACAAACTTGGATTTTGATGCCTGCAACATTCCCAGCCCCAAACAACAACCCAGACAACATATCACTTTAAACAAAAATTTTCACTTTTTCTCAACACTGAAAGTTGCTGGTGGAAAGATCCAAAAAAAAACAAAAAACTGTTCATTTGCAGATATTTTTACAGTGTTATGTGCAGTATGCATATCCACAAATCAATTAATATTTTTGTATTTTAAAGTTGACAGATGTGCCATAATTATTACATATATTACTGTATATGTAATCTACTTTTAGCCCACCTGGCCAACTCAAGCCAAGCAAAGGTTTAAAAAAAAAAACACAAAAAAAACAATTCCTTCATGTTGTCCCACAACAAAATGATAACTTTTTTTTTGTGGATGTTTGTTTGTTTGTTTGTTTGTTTCTTTCTTTCTTTACAGACTATTTACTTCTATAGTTATATATATTCTTTCTTCTTCTTGAAGTAACAGTGAATATTTCCAGTGAAGTGAGTAAAACGTATACTTTTGGTGTGTGCATATGTGTGACATATCAGTACGCAAATGTGTATAATAACATGGGTATGACAGGTATTACCATGAGATGGTGAATTATGAGAATATTGTTGATGTCCCCATTTCTCAAAAAGCTTAAAAATTAAAAAAAAAATTCAGAAAGTAAAACCATAAACAAAAAGTTGGGTTTAGGGATAGGGTAGAACAATAAAAAATACAGTTTGTACAGTAAAAAAAGCATCGGAAACCTATGAATTGTCCCCACAATTCGTAATAACAAACCTGTGTATGTGCGTATGTGTGTGTGTGTGTGTGTGTCGGGTCAGTGGTAATGCCTGACTGGAGAAAGCAGTGATACTCATCTCACCTGTAGGATATGGAGCCTCCAGCAGCACCTGAGATCCTCCTCTGACTGACAGCAGAGCCTCACTTTGTGTGTGGAGATCCAGTCATCATGCGCTCGCTCCAATGTCAGACGTCCCAATGCCATGTGATGCCATTTTCCTCCTTCTGTTGGAACCCAAAAAAACGAGTTTTTGATGAATATTCACAACAGCAGTTTTACATAAAAGTGACCACATCTGTCATGCTTTTGTTGTCATTTTATTATCATTATCATTTAATTTTTTTTATTTTAAATTAATAATTTCTATAGACCTTATTCTGAGATGCAGATTTTTGCGATGGTTTTAGAACTTGCCTTTGAGAGAAATGACTAGGAATAATAAATGGCAGAAAACAGTCAAACTACTTGCTCTACAAACAAGTGTATTACTATACATGAAAAGTAGAATAACACAATAAAAAATTTCGGTTTGCAACATCAAGCAGCATAACAAACTGTTTTTAACATCTAGAAATGAATGGATTGGAATGAGACTGGAAGGCCACAAAGATTACAATATCTGCGGACTCTTGTACATAAAAAGTAAGCTCAATATATATATATATATATATATTGTGTACATACATTATATTAGTGTGTACCAAAGACAAAACTGGAAGTAATCTAACAAAAAAAAATCTTCAGTTCAAAGAAAGTAGTACACCCAAATTAATATATTGGGGAAAATAAATGAAATAGCATTTTAATCAACAGGAAAAATCAAGAGAAACATAAAAATATATAAAACTGAGTTAAAATTTTGTAGTTTGTATTTTTGTATTATTTGCAATAATTTGTTTGAAATTAAAATTATTTTTATTTCTATTCCTAAATATGTTAGGTGACCAAACTCTTATTGTAATGAGTAGAACTGTTTAACAAATCTATTTTGTTTGAATGCATCAAAAATCACTGGCTGTATTCACTGAGAAATGGATACAAATATTCATTTTCAACTCATTTGTACTCATTTATGATGAGCATTGTGCATATGCTAGTTGTTAACAAATTAATTTAGTCAAAATGAAGTTTACCATATATAAAACTTAAACATTTGCAACATACCGTATGCAGTTCTTCTGTTAAAATGCTGCAAAAAAAAATAAAAATAAAAAAATCCCCTCACAAAAATCCAATTTACATGCATACTCATCAAAACTATTGAGTACTTAAATGTTACGCACTGACATGCTTACCCATTGACTTATATATGTCTGAATCCAATAATATGCATTATATTATAGTATTTTAATGTTAACAGGTTGGCCTCACTTGTAGTATGTACTTATGTTGTTAGTTTCTCATGACAACCGAGACTTTCTTTCTTTCTTTCTTTCTTTCTTTCTTTCTTTCTTTCTTTCTTTGAAGTAACAGTGGGCATATGTGTAAGTAAAACGTATAATTTAAGTGTGTGCATGTGTGTGTACATTTTACTTTTCTATAGAGCTTGAAAATACTGATCTCCCTCATCGGCGTACGTTTTTATACATTTCTGTGAGCAAAAATGTGTGTGTGTGTATGCGTGCTTGGGTGTCATTATCATTTTTTCCTCCTCTTCTTTTGTGTTTTACATACGCTGGATCCCAGAACTAGATCAGGTCAGCCGTTTTCTCCGTAATGTATTGCACTACAAAAAACGCACTTCATCTGATATGCACAAACAGCTCAACAGATCTGCCGAGAAGCACAGACACAAAAAAAGAAATCACAGCGTTTTACTGGATCTGCATGCAGGTGTGTGTTTGCAAATGCTTTGTGCAACAGTTTTTACCAACACTGTACCACCACAAATGCTGGGTTCCACACAATCGATTTGTATTGGGACAACATGAAGGAATTAAGTTAACTTATTAGTTTTTACAAATTTAATGGGATTGAACATAAAACGATTAAGTTGTCCACCCAAAAAACTAAATAATTGCAACTAACCGCTTACTAACTGCAGTGTTGCTTGTATTTTAATAAATTAAAAAGAAATACTATGCAAAAATGATTCATTAGAGGTTTATAAGCATATTTTTTTTCTATCTTTAGAGCAGTTTATTGTCATTTGCATGCTATTCTTCTGTATTTAATAAATTGTGTGTATTGATCACTGAAAAAGAGTGGGTTATAAAGGCCAATGTCTGCAAAGATGTCTTTACTAGTGTCTGTAAACTAGGTCACCAATGACTTCCTGTGATGGAGGACAGCACCGCTATTAACAGATCCACCAACACTGTTTGTGTGCGTGTGAGCTTGTAAGTGTAAAATATTTCAAATGAGTATATTTAATCTACTTTATCAGGATGAGAAGCTGATATGTGATCCCACGCTTAGGGATTTTTTTCTTCTTCTATGAATTCGCTTTTTTTTAATGTTTTCTTCTAAATTGACATACTTTGTAATTGTTTTAAGTTTAAGAAGCAAAGCATGGGTTCACGATAACGAAAGATAATGTAGGTTATGAGTTTAGTCGGCAACAATCTTATTTTTTAGGAAACTGCATCATCACTCATTTTTAAAGCTCCATGTTCATCACGCACTGAAAATTTAGATGTTATTATTCGCACTGTAATAATTATTATAATTTAGGTCATTTCTACTTTAAAATTGTCAAGGCGTCTTTTATATTATAAATAAGAAACAGTTAGTTAATTAAAACATATACAGCAACTTATTGTACACTGCAAAAAAAAAAAAAAAAAAAAGGTGGGTTTCACACAGAATTGAATTTTGTTTGGACAACATAAAGGAATTAAGTTTACTTATTAGTTGTTTTTTTCATTTATTTATTTATTTATTTTTATTTATTTTTACAAATTTAAGTGGATTGAACTCAAAACAATTAAGTTGTTCCCAAAAAAATCAATCAAGAATGGTGTGGTTTCAGCTTATTTTCTATGCGTAGTTTGAACAAACAGTAAATGTAGTTCTTTGAGTGGAGTTGAAGTAACACTATATATGAAATTTAATAACAAAATAATGGTAAAGTTTAAGTGTAATATATATTTCTATAAATAAATATAGAATACCAAATCAAATAATATGTAAATATTGATGTCAAATACTAAATAAAAAATATACTCATTATATAAAAATATACTCACTATTACTAAGAAATAAACAGAAATAGAATAGTGTGTGTGTGTGTGTGTGTGTGTGTGTGTGTGTGTGTGTGTGT
>CAIGQV010000785.1:1759841-1771628 GCA_903798115.1 Danio jaintianensis | reverse complement strand
GTATGAAGTGCTTGTAATTATATTTCAGTACATCACAGAAACAACTGAAACAAAGATCTAAAGGCAGTTTAGCAGCAAACTTTGTGAAAACTAATATTTGTGTCATTCTCAAAACTTTTGGCCACGACTGTATGTTTACTGAAACCAATTTAATCTTTATTATATAAATAAAAATTTGAGAATGCCTGAACTGTAGTGCAGTTGAGCAACATTTAACATTAGCTTACAATTTTTTATGTGAGGAAAAATAAACACAAACAAAGTGCATATTCTCTCAAAATGCTCAACATATTAGCGATTATACGCATCTTGCGGTTTAAAAAAAGCACTGAATGAGTGATCATGTACGTTCTTTCACTTACATGTCTTATTCAACACTCTCTCTCTCTATCTGTCTTTCTGTGATTCTGCAGCATCTTTCTTTCATGAGCCCCACTGAAGCCACGGAGGGATGTTGGATTTTGTGGAAATCAAAAGGCCTGTGATCCGTCCGGCTCTTCCGTAGCCGCGAGTACATGCGACTTATGATTAAAAGCGCAGAATATATTAAATTAAACCATTCTGCCCCCCCAAAAAAGGAGAAATTAATGAGGCAGGTAGGAGAAATTCTATGATAATGAGCTGAGTTAAGATGCTCACCCTGCAAAAGATACGTCGAGCGCTAATCCAGACCCCTACATATGAAAGCGTATTTAAGCCGAAGCAAATTCAAATGATTTAAATGTAAAATAATCAGCAGGTAAGAATCTTATAAAGCAAAGCAGCAGAACTAACTACCTTGGCCTTCTGTGACTTACTTTCATTTTTCAGCTTTCATTTTATTTCTGTTAACTTTACTCTTAAACACACACAGACAGACACACACACACACATTTTAATAAAAAGTCAAGAAACAAGCTAATGTGAACCATATATATATACATACATTATATATAAACATTATTCATCCTCACATCATTCTTATTTTAATTTTAGATAAAGTTTTAATAATTTTGTTCTGTGTTTGTGCCATTTTTTAAATTTAGATTTTTATTTCTATTTTTCATTTGATTTTTTTTTTTTTACATCAAGTCAAATTTATATTTACTATTCAGGTATAAATACAGGTGTTTTTTTGGCATTTTTATTGGTTTATTTTTTGTCTTTTTATTTATAAAAATTTTATTTATTTAATTTACTTCAAGACAAACAGTAAAAATTAGATTTATTTTTGTTAACCGCTGAACAGAAAAAAGTTTGTGTGTAAGTGTGTGTCTGCGTGTGTCTGTGTGTATGTGTGTGTGTGTGCGTGTGTGTGTGTCTGTGATGCAGTCATGTTTCTCATTCTTATCTTCTTGTAAGACCTTTTATATATAACTAGTGTGTAAAGTTATATACTTTTATTATAATATTAATTATTTATTATATTATAATTATTTATAATTATTCACAATATTCATTCATTCATTTATTCATTCATTTTCTTTTCGTCCCTTTATTAATCTGGGCTCGCCACAGTGGAATGAACCGCCAACTTATCCAGCATATGTTTTAAGCAGCGGATGCCCTTCCAGCTGCAACTCATCACTGGGAAACACCCATACACTCTCATTCACACACATACAATACGGACAATGTTAGCTTACCCAATTCACCTAAACCGGAGCGCCCGGAGGAAACCCACGCCAACACGGGGAGAACATGCAAACTCCACATAGAAATGCCAACTGATCCAGCCGAGGCTCGAACCAGCGACCTTCTTGCTGTGAGGCAACAGCGCTACCCACTCTGCCACCACTGCAAAACTAGCTTAATTAGGAAGAATTTCCACAAATGAATTAATAACAAAATCATCTGTTTTATCAATTTGCCATGCATGTTTTGTTTTATAGAAGTAATTAAACAATTATCTTATGCAAATACATTAATTGCAATCATCATCATCAATTGCTTCATCTTGATTTTATATCTGCAAAGAAATTTTAGGTTTGACAACAAAAACACAAAGTTGACACTTAAATGACTCGTAAACAAGACCCAGGTTAGACTAAAAGAAAGAATGATACAATTTCTTCTGGAAAGTTTCACATGGCATAAACACACTCTGCGCCCATTACTTTTGAACTCAAGGGTAGTAGAGAGTCAATGAATGATATCTGAAGACAGACACAACAGACAGACACAACACACACACACACACACACACACTAGTGTCCTGCAACCCTCCATCATGGCTGGCAACCTCTCAGTGCACTGTTAAGGGCCCATCATTCATTCTGTATCCTAACCAAAACAAAACGGTGCCAACTGGTAGCGCTTTAAACTGTTTACAGTGAAGCCTTTCCATACACCACCATGATTAATGTCGGCTGCGCAGACAGGTAAACAAACTGTGTGTGTGTGCGTATGTGTGTGCGTGTGAGTGCCTGTGTGTGTGTGTGTGTGTGCGAGTGATTAATTTGCGACATGCAGACAGGTAAACAGAAGAATATTTACATGGCTTATCCCCCCTCCCCTATCGACTTAGTTCTTCTAAGCTGCAGATATTTTATCCTTTGAGCTAAAACTGTTTATTTTTTTGTGCTATTCTGCTCGGCTCTGACACTTCTTTATTCTCTGTATCCCCCTCACACCCTTCTTCTTTATCTCTCTCACATGGAAAGGTCAAATAATGCAATATATAGATGGGAAGAAAAGGAAACTGGCAGAGTTGGACAAACACACCATTTATTTTTATGCTCAGCAGCATAAATTTATTTGTACGTGTCTGATTTAGTGTTTACTTGGTGCCAAATCACCTGTGGTTTACACAATTTATACTTATTTTAAAAATTAACAATAGAAATTCAAGCGGGGACTCTTACAGAGCCCTGAGGTATTCCTTAGGAAATAAAGTTGGTAAATTAGTCATACTTTCCATATTATCATGATGCTGCAAAACAATTTATTTTACAAGAACGCCATAGGTTAGCAAAGTGTCAGAAAATCTTACCTTTATACAGACAACCACCTTTCATTATATATGAGGAAGATATTGAAGATATTGATTTAAATTACTCTTTGTGTGTTTAATGGATGAAGGGAAGCCATTTAGATTTTAAAATACAACATGTTGATTTTTTTTTTTTTTATATTTGTTTTATGTTTGCTAGGTATATCACATAATGCTAAATAATTTATGCTGCATAAGTCAAAGAAATACAAACATAATTTGAAGGCAAATGAGAGATTTAACTAAATATTAAAAACAATTCAAACAGATAAATATAAATTCTAAGTCTAGAGAAATAGTTTTTTTTTTTAGATATGTGCATATGGGTTCCTACTCTAAATATCAATTTCCCTGACTTTTGGACCTATAATGAACGGTCCTCTTAAAAATAAGTAGTCCAAACAATAAAAGAGAACTATTTCTCTTATCAATGAATTGAATCATTCTAAAGCTAAATGTTATGTCCTTTACTGAAATTGGCACCCTTGGTAAATTGAGTTGGTAAATTGAAAGCTTGAGTTTGTTTTTGGATGACAGTAAAGCTTTCTAATATTTTTTTTTAGCTTGAGACCCTTTCAAACAATTTGCATTGATGTAAGATTGTAGATTTGAATCTACATTATCCATTATCAGCATTTGTGCTATTTTTTTGCCACTTCGCATTTTATGAAGCTCAACCATTTGTTTTTCTTTTGCTTTAAATCTTCGTTCTTTGGTTTTACCCACTGTGATGAATGACTGAGTTTGGTCTTTGCATTTCCACATATTTAAAGCAATGTGAGGAAAAACACAGAACATCACGGTTGAACAATTTCCTGTTCCTCATCACCCAGGTGTACTAAAAAATGCTAAATATCAATGAAATATACTTGAAAATATTTTCCATAGATGAATTTTTAGGGGTGCCAATATCTGTGCATAAACAAACGTAACAAATATTTTAGGTATTGGATAAAACAGTGTTGTGTTTTAAATCATTTGTTGTCATAAACCAGGCTTCCAACCTACCGTGTACCACATATTTTCAAAGTTTTTCTTTGAAAAATTGCAGATATGAATTAAATGCATTTCCATCAAGTTGCTAGAGTGGCTGACTGTAGTACTGGTAACCTAGTAACCAACAGAAAACATGGCAAGCATAACGGAGACAATAGCTGCATCCGAAATTGCATACTAATAGGTACTGCATGTGAAACATGGAATTTACTACACAACCATAAGTACATTCTATTTGGTATGGACATACTACATCTGCCATTTGTCATAATCACATCAGTTGCGCTGCTATTATTACTAGAAGGAATACAGCTGTGACCAGAAGTTAGAGAAGAAGAATTATAGAATTATATTATTTATTAAATTACCCGATAATTGCATTTTATTTATGTCTAAACCCCACCCACCCCAACCATAAACCTACCCATTAATCTAATGTAAAAACAGTAATTATAATATAAATTATTTTTATTATTTATCAAATTACACATTAAATTGTATTTTATTAAGGCGTACTCCTACCCCAACCCTAAAACTACCCCTCACAGTAATTAAAAATACGTACAATAACTTTATTGTTATAATATTATAAATAAGTATTTTTAACTTCAGACTGGGCTGCACGGTGGCTAGCACATTCGCCTCACAGCAAGAAGGTCGCTGGTTTGAGCGTCGGCTGGGTCAGTTGGCATTTCTGTGTGGAGTTTGCATGTTTTCTTCGTGTTGGCGTGGGTTTCCTCCGGGTGCTCCGGTTTCCCACACAAGTCCAAAGACATGCGGTATAGGTGAATTGGGTAGGCTAAATTGTCCGTAGTGTATGTGTGTGAATGAGTGTGTATGGATGTTTCCCAGTGATGGGTTGCGGCTGGAAGGGCATCCGCTGCGTAAAACATATGCTGGATAAGTTGGCGGTTCATTCCGCTGTGGCGACCCCAGATTAATAAAGGCACTAAGCTGAAAAGAAAATGAATGAATGAATGAACTTCAGGCTGCAGCTGTATCCCTTCTAGAGTCTACATGGCCTACTGTTTTTTGTTTTTTTTATTAATTTGGACATACTACTCGACTCACATACTGTTTTCAAAAACTATATATCAGGGAAGTATGCGATTTCGGACGCAGCAAATGTTTTTATTCGGCAAATGTTTTTCCATCTTCCATCATTATTCTCCCATGATGATGATATCCCATAATCATCATTCGCATTAAAATCTAATACTTCCTCAATTGAACACAATATATTTAATTATTTAGCTTTTTTGCAAATTAGGGGATTGTTAACCAGAAAATCATAAGTCCAAGGCACTCGAAAAAGTGAAAATTTTTTGTATTTTTTCACTTACTTTTTGAGTGCCTTGGACTTATGATTTCGTTGTTTATCTTTTTGAATCCCTTATCCAAAGAGCACCGACACATTAACTACACCTGAAGCACTTTATGTTTAATTTTGGATTGATATATTAAGAGATGGCGGTTCATTCCGCTGTTGCGACCCCAGATTAATAAAGGGACTAAGCCGAAAAGAAAATGAATGAATGAATGAATGAATGAATGAATATTAAGAGATTGTTATTCAAAATGTGCCGTTTTCTTCGCATTTCTCATTTCTCCTTAACACTGGGTGATAGAAACATTTTGAGCAAAAAAAACTAAAAGTTTGACTTATCCGCTCATATTTACCAGTATTAGAAGAGGGAGCTGTAACTTTTCATTCACTGAAAAACACATAGATGAAACTAATAGGCCATAACTACATGCACTGTATGTAAAAGTGCACAGATCACCTTATCATGACCCCATGCGCACCAGGAATGACAGATATTTAGGTAAAGTTGTGAAAACAGGTGGCAGTGAAAGTTCAAACACGTGTTTCATGTCAGACTGCCAAACATGTCCGAAAACCGTGAAAGCCTTTCTTACTAAACACACGTTACAGGTATTGTCACACAAACACCCGCATGCATCTCATGTCAGTCATATAGGAACTCACATTACTATCATTCCACAAGTGTCACGACACCACAAGCGTTCAGTGACAGTTATTCAGTTAAAGCATAGCAAGAATGCCACAGGTCAGGATGTACAGTATAATTTCGAAGGCTGTTAATCGGTCTCTTTATCAGTCACTTAATATTCAATTATCTCTGCGTTTATCCACTGATCACTCGGAATAATCCTTTTTTTTTAACTGAGCCGTAAAAAAAAATAATGATAATGATAATCTCTTCATGTTGCAATCTACGCTGAATTGTGTGCATAAATTGCTGTTTTAAGCTGGGTTAAATAGTATATCTCCATCTTCAATAGGCTAAGTAGAGGGAGAATGGCAAACAAGAGGGTGATTGGATTTTCAGCTGTATTAGTGAATTTTCATATTAAATTAAGAAAAATTTAATAAATAAAAACAAAACAAATCATTAATTTATAATGAAATAAAAAATAATGATTGACTGATTGTTTGATTGATTGATTTGAGTTCAATGACATCTGTAAGGTACAATTACATCTGTATTTGTAATTAATTTGTAATGTATGTAGTCTTTATAATCTGTTAATGGTTGTGAATATGCACAGTCTACTGTTATTATTTTAGAAAATACATACAATTTGTGTAACAATGCAAAATAAACCACCACACAAACATGTTTTCATGTCCTGACCGCTCTGTTTTCAAAATCCTTCCTGGTCGCTGTGCAGGTCTCATCTGCTACTGCAAGAAATGCTTGGTTGAGGTTATTGCTGCCAAAGGAGGATCAACCAGCTATTAAACCCAAAGTTTCACATACTTTTTCCACCCAGCACTGTAAATGTTTACATGTTGTGTTCAATAAAAACATAAAAACATATAATATTTGTGTGGTATTAATTTAAGCAGACTGTGTTTTTCTATTGTTGCGACACATTTTCTGTCCAATTTATGCAAAAATCCAAGTAATCCCAAAAGGTTCACAGACTTTTTCTTGCAACTGTATCCATGTATATATGTATGTATGTATGTATGTATGTATGTATGTAGTATTAATTTATTTTAAAAAATGTATTTGTTTGTTTGCATTTCTTTTTATTTCTCTGTGCAGTAAAGAAATTGTATAATATGTATATTTACTTATTTGTTTGTTTATTTGTTTGTTTGTTTAAAATAAAATAGCTATTATTTTCAGATGTTTATATTATTTATTTGCTTAAAATATAAATAAAAACATACCATATTTTCAGACATTTATATTCAGGGGTTTTTTACACAACACCAATGTTTTAACCAATTGTTACTCACAATTTACTGACCCCCAAGCGGTATATAGAAACATTTATGAGCTTCTTTGTTTCTTTGTTGAGCACAAAAGAAGATATTTGGAAGAATGCTAAAAACCTGTAACCACTAACTTCCATAGTAGGAAAAACAAATGGCATGGAAGTCAATGGTTACAGGTTTCCATTTTTTATTTATTTTTTTCAAAATATCTTCGTGTTTAACAAAGTGAAGGATGCCAATTATTATAATTTTTTTGGTTCAACTATCCCTTTAACCAGACCATTACAGAATACAGCTCAAAACCATACAGTACCTTATAAATCCAGTAAAACCAGATGAAACTGTGAGTTTTTAATGTACACTAAAGTACCATAAAGTACTATATAACAGTATAACCACTATTTGACTGTTTTAAACCATACACATAAAACAGCTTAAATAATTGAGCTGTGTTTAATGGTAATACAATCACCCCTAACTATGACAGTTAGTAATTCCCATCTGTCATTTCATGATACGCTCGACCGGGAGTTCAGTTTTATCACCCTGGTGGTATGAAGGCGAAAACCACGACCAGTCAACCAATGAAAACTCTCCTAACATCTTCTGACTGACAGATTCCAACTATCTGTGCCCTGCGTTCAGAGGAACTAGGAACTGGTTTGTAAACGATACACGTGGGAAAGCATCACTATTATTGCTCTTGGAAAAATAAAAAAAGTAATTTCCATAAAAATGTAGATGCACAAATCCCGTGTTCATTCTTTTAACAAACGACATGTGGCCCTGAAAAGACATTAGCGTTCAATTCAATTCCATCTAAATACATTTCACATTGATCAAGCTAACTAACACACTGATAATCACACGCAGTAACGCCGGCTCATACTTCAGACGCCGGTTCTAATCATCTGCCTAGTGACATTTTAATTAGAGAAGTGTTGAGTTTGCAGTCTGAACCGAATTAAAACCCACACACACACACACACTGAATGGGAAAACCATTAATGCACTCTGATGGTACATCCATATAACTGTGTATTTACGTTTATCTTTGAGATGTATTTAAAGAAAGGTTGATCGTTTCCGGGCATATCGGTTAGCGTGTGTGTTATGTGTGTGTGTGTGTGTGATGCATTCAGGTTTCTCATTCTTATCTTAGTGTAAGTGCTTTGTATGTATATTTTAGACGTATGTGTGCATGATATTTTGTTTGCAGTAAATTATTGCTTGTATTATATAGCAAGGTTGGTAATTGAGCTAATTGATCAGAATTTCTGATTGGTTGTATCCTGGTATTCTGGAGGCCAGCTAATAGATGTGTGTATGTGTGTGTTTGAAAACTGTGTGGTTTAAACCTCACTCCTCTGACCTCAATCAAAGACTACAGAATACATGAGGACCTCTATATACTATATTTTCAACAGACCCAAAATTCAGTTTGGCAACACATTTGGAGAGGTGGTCCTTTTCTGTTCATGTCATTTTAACAGCTTCAGCCACAATATTGTTAACCACGCCCCTCTTACTGTTAGATTGCTATGAGGAAATGATGCACAAAAAGAAAGCTGCGCCCCCTACTCAATATTCCTCAAGTAAGTCTCAGCAACTTACGATACACATGTACACATGTACACATGTACACATGTACTGGGGCAGTCGTGGCCTGGTGGTTAGAGTGTTGGACTCGTGATCCGAAGGTTGCTGGTTCGATACTCGGTACCAGCGGGAATTGGGGGTGGGGGGAGTGAATGACCAGCACTCTCCACCACCCTCAATACCACGACTGAGGTGAGTCCCTTGAGCAAGGCACCGTTCCCCCCAACTGCTCCCCGGGCGCCGCAGCATGGCTGCCCACTGCTCCGGGTGTGTGTTCACGGTATGTGTGTGTTCACTAACTGTGTGTGTGCACTTGGATGGGTTAAATGCAGAGCACAAATTCCAAGTATGGGACACCATACTTGGCCACACTACACTTCACTTCACTTCACTTCACTTCACTTCACTACTTTTTGTTGGATACATATCACATATCCAAGACCTGAAGAGATGATCCCAAGGCATCCATAATCCTGGACCAGGTCGTATCCCAAGCTGATGCTGTGGTCGTCATGGAGAAATGGAGTGCATGAGACTGATTCCTGAATGACCACTGTGATAAACGAGTCCCCACACTGATCCTGCGGGCCAACCTGACCGCCTGCGGGTGCCCTACTCACACCTGCAGCTTCTCCACGATGGACGTCCAGCTTCTTCAGCCTCCAGCACCTAGACTGCAGCTCTGAACACGATGGACGTCCAGCTTCTTCAGCCTCCAGCGCCTAGACTGCAGCTCTGAACAGGAAGTTTGGCCAGATGAAAAATGGTCATGCCTAACAGAGCCTAATTTCTCTCAATGTTTTTTTTTCCCTTCACTTCGTCAATTTTGTGAAGTTGTTTTTTTCCTCACCACTGTCGCCACTGTCTTGCTCGGATCGGGACTTGTGGAGCTGTGCTTCGGTGGATTTGCTCTACAGTGTTTGAACTTTCAGCAGTGAAATTTAGACCACACTGAACTAAACTACACTGAACTTCAACTCTGAAATCTGGACTTTACTAGAACTATGTTAAGCTGCTTTGACACAATCTACATTGTTAAAAGCGCTATATAAATAAACTTGACTTGACATATTGCATCTAAAAATATGTGAAAAGCCTTCACTATTTTCAACATGCTTATGCGCTCATACTCATGGGGTGTCTGTCATTGCTAGGCAACCATCAACTGTTCTCTCACAGGATGACAAACTGAAAAACCATTGCTACAGCTCTAATTCAACTTTTATTTATGGAGACATATAAAAAGCACTGCAGTGTTTAAGCGCTCTGTGTTTGTCTGAGGATGTTATTCTATCGTTACACATTATATATTCCATACAAAGTATGAAGCTGATCGGTTAGTTTTAGTCACATGACTAGTGGTGTGCTTGCAGATTTCTGAGAAGTTAAGGTGTGCACGGAACACATGTTTGCGTCACTCCCTATTTGTGTGTGCCTAGATTGGAAATAACAAACTTATGTGGATAAAACATGCAATATGTGAATGGCCCCTAAATGTGAAACATTCAGTTTCAAATAATGTCTTATTCTTCTTATTATTACTCAGAATTAACAGAGTAGTCTATTTTTTTTCTGTTAAGGACACAATACACAATCCTTGACTGTGCTGGTGCATTTCAGTTTCACTTTAATTCCTTATTTTGACTAGATACAGCCTACAGTATGTTGCTATTTTAACAAATTATAACAAATTAATAGGTTATCAGACTCTGCAAACAATTTAAACATTTACAAACCGAGCAAGGTCTCATTCAATTTGTGCTATTCCGCTGTTCTGGGGTCAGCAAACAAGCAGGAATCTCAGCAAATAGTCGCAACACAAACATGAGAAATATGTCTACATAAAGGTTAAATCTCTACTTTTTTATTGACCCTTGAATAGACTATCATAGGTCTCAAACTCAATTCCTGGAGGGCCGCAGCTTTGCACAGTTTTGCTCCAACCCTAATCAAACACAGCTGATCCAACTAATCAAGGTGATCAAGACTACTAGGCTGTGTCAGAAATCGCATACTTCCATACTATATAGTACGCTAAAAACAGTATGCGAGCTGAGTAGTATGTCCGAATACATAGAATTCAAAAAACAGTATGCAAGAAGTACCCGGATGAGCTACCACTTCTGGCGAGATTCTAAAGTACGCATCCGATGCACGTTACACTATCCAATAATGCCCCATGAGAGAATTCATGAATGAGAGTGAAGCGATGCAACTGATGCGGGTAGGTCATGTAATCATGACAAAATGGTGGATGTAGTATGTCATGAGTTCCATTCATACTACTCACATTCATACTGTATAAACGTACTTTTCTAATGGTCAAGTAGTACATTTAAATTTAAATGCAGTACCTACTGAGTAGTAGGCAAATACGGACACAGCTCTAGTGTCTAGTAGTCTTAAACATCTTGATTAGTTGGATCACCTTGATTAGTTGGATTAGCTGTGTTTGATTAGGGTTAGAGCAAAACTGTGCAGAGCTGCGGCCCTCCAGGAATTGAGTTGGAGACCTATGGACTAGATCCTTATACTTGCAATGCAATGAATATATTTGTTTCCCCAATACAAATGAAAAAATCAGATTTACACCAAACAAAAAAAAAAAATGCTAAGAAATACAATATATAGAGTAGATTTATGAAGTTTATTGTTTACACGGTTTATTTTTAGCGTTCCACCATTGTTCCTGTTCTTTTGTGGATAACAGAGTATGATTTCTCCAATTGCACACACAAACACACACAAAAACAAAGTGTGTGATAGCACATCAAAAGTTAAAGTCACCGCGCGTAAATCTCTGACAGAAGCAGGAAAAATAGAGTTGGTTCCTCCTCTTCCTCTCTCCTCCTGTCCTTCTCTGTATGAATTATGTGGGCGTATTGTTTGTTGTTTGCAGATGTAAATGTGTGTGTTGTGTTTGTGTGTGTGTGTGTGTGTGTGTGTGTGTGTGTGTGTGTGTGTGTGT
>CAIGQV010000785.1:1725474-1747545 GCA_903798115.1 Danio jaintianensis | reverse complement strand
AACAACAACAACAACAACAACAACAACAATAATAATAATAATAATAAATGCAAACAAACACAAATTCAAACATTATTTAAAATATTATAGTAATATTAATTCAAATTAATATCAAAACTGGAAACAGAACTAATAAACTAATAAAAACAAAATGATAAAATTGCTTTGGATAAGAAACTCAAAACACATCCTAAATTAGTGATCCTTTTTAAATGTATCCAAACAAATAGCATGTGTTTTGTCCCCAAAACATTTACAGTCGGAACATGGTTCTACAGAAGAAAAACAGCCATGAAAAATGCTAAAACATCCATGAAAAAAGAAGCAAACTGTGTCTCATGTGAATGAAGGGAGTGATGGAAAACAGAAAGAGGTGGCAAATCTTTAATACTGTCTTAATGCAATACTTCAGTTAAAGAGCTGAATGTTTTAAGGCAAAGGAATAAGAAATGAATGGAGCAGCTCCTCTATTACAGCATGTCGGGACTCAATCCAGAGACATGCAGAAATGTGCCATAATAATGCTTTACTAATGCTTTATAAACTAATGTGTTATAACGGTAGCCTTGCAAAATCAATAAATTAATACAGCCACACAGTTTTTTAGATAGATTAGAGATTGTGATGTACAAAATAGTGTTGTTGTTTTTTTTTTTGTTTTTTGTTTTTAATTCAAGTAAATGTATGAATGTTTAGATTTTTGTACCTGGAATAAGACAAAAGAAATATTGCTGAAAATTCAGAGTCACTGCAATAAATCATATTACTGTTACAAATTCAGCTACTTATAAATGTATTATTAGTCAACGATATTATTGTTTTTACTGTATTTTAAATCAAACAAATGCCCTTCATTAGTGAGCATAAGAAAACCATTTCAAAAACATTTTAATCCTACCTAAATTGTGAAAGTGGTATACATTTCCATATGTTTTTCTTAATAACAACAACAATAATAATAATAGACATTTTAATAATAATATTAATAATTAGATTAATTAAACTGAACATCAAAACGACAATTAAAGCAGAAGGCTGAAAAAAAGAACAAATAAGTATTTCATCCCAAAAGAAGTCTTTCGTACCAGTTCAGGACTCTCCAAGAAAATTGATTACAAAAAAAGCTAAGATACATGCTGCTGCTTTCATCCTTTCCTCCTGCAATCCTTCGGTTAAAGTGCTGAATGTTTTAAGGCAAAGGAATGAGAAATGAATGGAGCAGCTCTTCTATTTCCAGGACTGGATCCAGAGACACACAGAAATCAGGAGAAAGGAGAGGAAAGCGGAAGATAAAAAGAGCAAGTTGGGAAAGCGAAATGAGAGAATGACTGAAGGAAAGAGAGAGAATATGTTGGCAACTGGCACCATGATCCTCGCTGCTGCTGGAATTCGCTGTGGATTTACCTCTGGACCGTGGATGACCATGTTGGCACCCTCTCTGGCACCATGCCACCGCCAGGATTTTCCAATCAGGCTTGCCCAAAAGCCCTGAGTGCCCAGACGGCAGACTGGCGCAGATCGCCAAGGGCCACGCTCAGTGCCTCATAGACACGTTTAAGACCTCGCGGGCACACTCACATCCTCAAAGCAGCACCGGTGCCCGCACAATGCCAGTGGCTGCTGGAATGACTTACAGGCGCTGTCCAGATTCTGTTGAGACAGCATGCTAAATACTTCACATATGCCACGCGACTGTGCCATATAAGCTCTTCTGTTCTGAAACCAGGTTGTGTGGTGTTGTATATGTTCTACGCTGATGAACAACTATGTTTGCATTGTTTGTGCAGATTTTGTTGCAGGCTAAATAAAATAACCTCCAACTTTTATGCAATGAGATGGCTACCATATTTACTTTCAGTAATTGATTATATTATAACAGAATGTCTACAGTATATAAAAAAATCTGTTTATCATATTTTATTTTAGTTTAAGTCCTAGAACAGACAATGGTGAGGGTGACTGAAGTTCAAAGTAAAACAAAACAACAACCAGGTAATCCATATGAAGAACAGACACAAACACACATTAATACAGAAGCATTGAACAAGAAGAACAGAGGAATTGGAGGCACATACATATACAAGGGAACAATATGAAAGAATATGTGTGAAAACTATTTAAATAAATATTATGTGGAGGAAAAACTGAACAAAGCAAATGGGCAGACATGTGACAGTACATACCCCACTGTAACAAAAAGAAAATGGGGGAAGGGGGAGTTATGAGATGACAGGACAAATCAGGGTGTTGATGATGGAGGGAGGAGCCAGGAAGAGACCCAGAGAGAAACGTGGAGTCAAGTAATGGAGGAGCCATGGTAAAGATGTGGTAGACTCCACATTAGGGGCCGTCCAATGACAGAGGTTAAGCTGATGGTGGTGGAGCCCAAGGCAGAGATGTGGAGACAAAGTGAGTGTGGCACCACAGGTACAGCTAGCCAAGATGCAGCTGATGGCTCAAGTGACAAAGTAAAGGCAGGGATCAGAAAAACAAAATAGAGCCCGACAAATTGAGGAGGGAGGCAGGATCCCAACAGATTCAGAGGGATCAGACATAGCCAGGAGAATAGTGTCTCAAAGTCGAGGAAAGTAAATGATTGACCGAGGTGGATCGGGTGCAACCAAGGGCAGAGGTGGAACCAGAGAGAGGGAGGAGCCCAACAGAGCCAGGAGGATGAGGAGTAGTGTCCTGAGATGGAGGCAGGTAAATAACTGACCAAAGTTGAAGCTGGTGCAACCAATGACAGAGGTGGAGCAATCATGAGGAAAGAGGCATTAGGGACAGCCAGAGGAGTAGTGTCCTGAGGTGGAGGAAGTTAAATCGTTGACCAAGGTGGAGCTGGTTTGAACAAGGACTGAGGTGGAGCTAGAGGGAGGGAGAAGCCCAAGAGAGCCAGAGAGATGAGGCTCAGCCAGAGGGTAGAGACCTAAGATGGACACAGATGAATGATTGACCAAGGCAGAACTGGATTGACCAAGTACAGAGGTGGAGACAAAGGGAGAGCAGAGCCCAACAGAGTCAGATGAGCAGAGTACTGAGGTGGAGGTAGTTAATCAATTTACCAAGGTGGAGCTAGAGTGGCCAAAGACAGAGGTGAAGTTAGAGGGAGAGAGGAGCCCAACAGATCCAGAAGAACGAGGTACAGCAAGAGAAGTAGAGTCCTGAGGTGAAGGCAGGTAAACTATTTACCAAGGTGGAGCTGGAGCGACCAAGGACAGAGGTGGAGCTCGAAGGATTGAGGAACCCAACAGATCCAGGGTGACGAGGCACAGCCAGCAGAGTGTAGTCCTGAGGTGGAGACAGGTAAACCATTGACCAAGGTGGAGCTGGTGCGACTAATGACAAAGGTGGAGCCAGAGGGAGGGAGGAACCCAACAGAGCCAGGGGGATGAGGAGTAGTGACCCATTGTGGGTGCAAGTAAATGACTGACCAAGGTGGAGCTGGTGTGACCAATGACAGTGGTGGAGCCGTAAAAAAAGAAAGAGTAGAAAGAGTCAGAGGAACAAGGCAGAAGAGTCAGAAGTCAGAAGAGTATTGTTCTGAATTACAGAGGTTGAGCCAAATGGATGGAGGTGCCCAACATAGCCGGAGGTGCCCAATAGAGCGAGAGGTACAAGGCACAGAACAACTGAGAACACAGGTGGAACCAGAGGGAAGAGTTTAATAGAGTCACAGGGATGGAAGTCCACAGGGAGGCACAGCCGGAGTAGTTGACTCCAGAGGTAGAGGCAGATGAATGACTGACCAAGATAGAGCCAGAGAGACGAGGGAGCCAGCAGTGCAGCTGGGACCACAGTGGAGTCAATGGAGCATGGACCCAAGGTGAAGCCGATGCTTAGAGAGCTAAGGTGGAGTCCTAAGGTCCTTACTACATGGAAGTGGTGACTAGAAGTCCCAATAATAATGCTTACCACCAGGAGTAGGCAGAGAGACTTAAAGAGTCCAGTGGTGACTAAGCTTGAGAACTGGCTGATCTCTGGAGAGGAGGCATGCTCAAGCTCTGCATCTGCGGTGGGCTGTAGATTGGGCTTTGTGCAGCAGGGTGTCTGCTCACTGGGCTCCAGTTCAGGAGTGAGACTGGTGATATCCTCCTCAGCAGGACAGATGGATTTTTCTCCAGCATGCACTCCACAATTGTGACAAAGCTCGATTGAGAAAACGAAACAGGCAGACTTTCATGACACCCCTCACTGAGGCTCTGAATAAAGAAATTACACAACCAGCAGTAAGGAAAGGTGATTAGGTTTGCCAGTTTAATGAATTCCTTGGTTCAGTTGAATTTGATTAAATGTATAATTTTATTTATTGTTGGTTTTATTTGATTCTAAACTGCAAGCTGGAATTATGCAATCAAATGTGGCCTTGTATCCACCTCACAAACTGTTTTTTCATATTTTTTAATGATATTTTTAACAACAGTTAGCAGATAAACTTTGAGAACACCGATTGTATTCTGTCCTCTATGCTATACTATGGTCTGGTGGTGACAGAGAAGCCCATGATGTGAAATGAAAGATTTTTTTTTTTTTTAAAGAGGCTGTTCAAGACATGAACCTCACTAGCTTCACACTGTTATCATGTGTCCTGCTGTTTGTCCCTGTTGGCCATTATGGGGAGAACTGCAGATGAACATGAGGGCGAGATCAACACATCTCAGAATTTATGTCACACAGGACTGTAATATTTGTTAAATATAATGAAGTCAAATGAGTGCTTAAGAGATTGAAACTATGATGGGTTATTAGATGTTTTGTCAAGCCAAGATGAAGCTGAAACAATGCTGACACTGAGTTTGTATAGTTATGTTCATCTACAACGCACATACGGTAAATTAAGATACATAAATTAAGACAAACTATACAAAACACTGCGTAGTGTAAATCCTCTGATAGTGTAAAATATACTAATAGCTTATCACCATACTTTCACATTTGATTGACTACATAATGAATTACAAACCTGTTTTGTTTGACAAGTTTTTCAACATTGTTTAAATATGCAAATGATGCATTATTTGATTAAATATGCACTCATTTGCATATTACACATTAAGAAAAGTCAAAACACCCTAGAATAATAAACAGTCAAGTTAAGTAATTTATTAATAATAATCAAATACATATATTATTTGAATATAATGCTGTAGTCTATGACATCTATCAAGATATTTTGAAGAAATCTGAATGAATAAAGCGAATCAAAGAAAATAAATGGAAATTAATAAAGCAACTCAAGAGAAATGAAAATAATATAAAAGAGAATGATGGAGAGAAATAAAGAGAGAGAGAGAGAACAGTTTTTTTTTCTGATGATGAGTCTTCAGTAGGGGGCAATGCAATGCTATACACGGTGAGCAGAACACCAACACTTAGACATAGCAGATGCTGATATATGAAAATATGTCAACTTAATAATAAATGGTACTATAGAATACTTGTTTAATTTATTTTTTGTAATAATGGTATGAGTCTTCCCTCATAGTTGTGCTAGAATAATATTGTGTCTTTTAGGTGATAAAAATGTAAAATTTTACGAGAAATAATTAAAATAATATATAATATATATATATATATATATTATTTCAACTATTTCTTGTAAAATTTTACATTTAAAAAAAACAATATATATATATATATATATATATATTTTTTTTTTTTTTTAACTTATTATTGTGGCACATTAAATGTGAAATATGTCATTAATTAATTATTTATGGTAATACTGTTGTTAAATAACATGTTTTATGTTCTTTCAACATTATGAAAATGTTATAAATTGTGTTAAACTTAATAACATATTTTAATAATAATAATAATAATAATAATAATAATAATAATAATAATAATAATAATAATAACAATATATTGAATACGTGCTATTATAAAATATTTGTCTGTTTGGATTTAATCAAGTGTTTTCCATCATATTATTTACTTAAATAACCATTTTTAAAATGTGAAGTTATTGAATAAAGCAATTATTCAGTCAATATTCATTATTTACAAAATAACCATTTTTAAAATGTGAAGTTATTGATTAAAGCAATTATTCAGTCAATATTCATTTATGTTTTATTTTGGCATGTTAAATGTAAAATAATCTATGTTTTACTTTAACTTTAACAAACATTACTTATCATCTAATTGACAGTAAATAATCATAAAGCAACATCTAATAAAATGGACACTCACACTATGATCATTTTAACATTCAACTTTAAATAACAACAAACAGATATTAGAATAATGAAATAATAATTAAAGAAAACTCTGTACACAAATTCTGCCATTCACATTTTTTTTCCAAGAAAGTTGCTGCATTTGGGAAACCGTGTGTAGAATCTAATGCTGATTTAATTAAAAGTTTCATTTAGATCCTCAGCCTGATTAAAAGTGGCGTCGGGTTTGATTGAGGAACAATAGCAGGAGGAAAAGCGCAGACTTGGCATTTTGTGTTTGGGACTCATCAGCAGCTTCTGAATCTTAATATACAATTTGCATATTCAGACGATCCTGACTCTCCTTCAGCTCAAGGTAATTCCTCAACTCTGAACTACATATATGCTTATGGAGAGACAATTATTCTGTAAAACGACTACACGGGATCAGGCTACTTTTACAGTGAGTTTACTATTTAATGTGAATGAAAACACTTCTCATCCATGCTGGCATTTACACTTCATTTAAAAAAAGAAATGAACTTACACAAAGTACATATATTCATTCATTCATTTTCTTTTCAGCTTTGTCCCTTTATTAATCAGGGGTCACCACAGCGGAATGAACCGCCAACTTATCCAGCACATGTTTTACGCAGCGGATGCCCTTCCAGCTGCAACCCATCACTGGGAAACACCCATACACTCTCATTCACCCAATTCACCTATAGTGCATGTCTTTGGACTTGTGGGAGAAACCGGAGTGAACACAGGGAGAACATGCAAACTCCACACAGAAATGCCAACTGACCCAGCCGAGGCTCGAACCAGCGACCTTCTTGCTGTGAGGCGACAGCGTTAAGTACATATATTTACATACACAATGCATACTGCTGTTCAGCGCATCCTGTAAATGTAGTGTAGATTGTGAATATTCATTCATGCATTTTCCTTCGGCTTAGTCCCTTTATTTATCAGGGGTCTTCACAGCAGAATGAACCGCCAACTATTCCAGCTTATGTTTTCTTTATGCAGCAGATGCCCTTCCAGCTGCTACCCTGGGAAACAGATTGTAAATATTTAATATTATATGTATTTTGCAGCAGATTTAGTAGGATCCCTGAATCTAACAAGGCAATAAATCCATGAAGCTGTGTTTAAAATACTTCTTAATGTTGTTAATGTTGTTAATGTTGTATTTACTGTTCGTTATAACACGGATTGTGTCCTTTTTGGCATTTTAATTTCAGTTAGTAAGTTATAATTTCAATCAAGTCAATTTTGTGTAAGCAAATCATAATTTTGACTTTGTATGTCATAATGAATCTTGAATTAGTCACAATATAAACATTTTAAGTTTGTCAGTCCATTTTGACTTAAGTATGTGATGATTTCGATTGTGAGCATTCCTTTCAAAATTTAAAATAAGTCAAATTTTCAAGTTTTGTCAATATTTCATATTCAAGTTGAACTTAAACTGTAAAATATGCAGGGTCATATTTTTGACTTTTTAAGTCATAATTTTTACTTATCATCAAATAATTTTGACCTATGATTTAGACTTGGTAATTCCATTTCAATTTAATGAGTCAATTTAGAGTACAACATGTATTTAAAAAAATACTAGTAAAAACAATTTTAACTTTAAAAATTTTGAGTAAGTCAATTTCGACAATTTTGACAAATTTCAAATTATGGAAATTTTAACTTTTAGTAATAATTTTAAGTATTTAAATGTCAACTTTTTCAGAGTAAGTCATAATTTCAAATTCAGTATGTCGATTTTTTTTTTTTAGAATTTCTAGTAAGTCAATTTTGAGTTAATTGAAAATTTCAAGTAATAATTTCAAAGTGATCAACTCACCAATTGCGTATGGCATGATTTCCACTTTTTATCTCATAATTATCTCTTTTAAAGTCATAATGTCCAGTTAAGTACTTCATATCATTTCAAATAGGCCAAGTCATACTTTTGAGTTAGTAAGTAAAAAAATATATATTTTAATTTTGATTGGCTAAGCCAATTCAACTTACATATGTCATATTTTCAACTTTTTATCTTATAATTACCACACTGTTAAAGTCATATTTTTAAGTTACTGTTCAAGTTCAAGTAATAGAGTAAATTTTGAGTTAAGTTTAAACAAATCATATTAATTTTGACTTAAATCATAATTTGGCTTAGTAAATAATTAATTCAACTTTTGTATGGCATAATTTCAAATGTTGCCTTATTATTATCACTTTTAAATTTATTATTCCAAGTATGTAAATATTGACTTTTTCAGACAATTTTGAGTATGTCAATTCCGAGTTACAGTAGTAGGTGAAAAATTCATGTTAATTTGTCTTGTCATAATTTTGTCTTAGTAAATCATCCTTTCAACATACGTACTGTATGTCAATTTAAATGTTTTAATCTTATAATTATCACTTTTGAAGTCAATTTCAATTATGTCAATTTTCAGATATAATTTTGAGTTAATGATTGAAAAAAATCATCTTAATGGCTAAGTCATTTTTATCTAAAAAAAATATCACTTATAAAGTCAAAATTATGTTATGTAAGATATGTCAATTTCGACTTTTTCAAACATTATTTTGAGCAAGTCAATTTCAAGTAAGTGGAAAATTCCTCTTAATTCTGACTTAAGTTATAATTTTGCCATATTAAATCATTATTTTAACCTATGTTCATTAAAAACTTTTTATCTTTAATTATCACTCTTAACGTCAATTTCAAGTTATGTCAATTTGCACTTTTTAGGACAAGATTTTGAGTTAGTAATTGAAAAAGTAATCTTAACTTAAGTCACAATTTTAAGTCATTTTATCTTATAATTTTTTAGAGTAAAGAGATTTGCACTGTGCACTCGCGTTTTCCAAACTTTTTTGGTGCGTTAATCTTGTCAATAATATTATTCAGAAGGTCATGATTTGCACTCATCAAATAATTACTATGTATAGTATTTATTTTATTTTACATTCTTCAGGTGATACAAAAACACAAACGTTTCGGCACAATGCCTTCCTCAGTGTGTGACACAATTCTCTCACTCCACCCCTTTATCCCACAATCAATCACGTTACGCCATTAGTTGTCTCATTTTCATTTCAAATACTATAATTGACCACATAAGAAATATTAACCTTCACCTTCAAAAAACACCATTCCACAGGAAAACAACATATCAATTATCATCATTCACTTATTCATATCGACATCAATGCAATGGAACTCTGACAGTCCAAAAACATTAAAAATACATTTTCATTACATTATTTGTATCATTACATGTTCAAAATCCATGATTCACAGTATTATAGCTAAACGACAAACCATTAAAGAAACACAGAAAGGTCCAATTCCTCATTCATTCCTCTTGGTGTAAGTGATTTTAATTTATGAATCCAGAACGCTTCTCTTTGTAATAATTTGTTTATTTAGATTACCTCCTCTATGTGACTCAAATACTTCTTCAATTCCTATACATTCTAGTTGTTTAACGTCATGTCCAAAATCTATTAAATGTCTTGCAACTGCCGAAGTTATATCTTGTCGTCGTATACTTGATTTATGTTCACTAATTCGCAGCTTCAACTGACGTGATGACTTCCCTATATATATCTTTTGGCACGGACATTTTAACATGTAGACCACATTACGGGTAGAGCAGGTAATACAGCTTTTTATTTTTATATTTTTACCTGTTGCTGGATTCAAAAATTCCTTACACTTTACTAAATTCTGACATGCGGCACAATTTCGACACAACCTTGTATAAAAGTGGATTTCTTATTTCTTACTATATCTGAGTTTATCATCATATCTGCTAAATTATGGGATCTTTTAAAGGCGAATAATGGATGATATTGAAATTTATTATTTAAAGATTCGTCGGAAGATAATTTATGCCAATGTTTATGAATCGTTGATTTAATAAAATTGCTATGTTCATTATATGTTAATGAGCAATTTACTGAAACTATTTACTGTTCTAGTTTTTTAGTCGGTTTTACAAAAATTCAAAATATCTTGTCGATGTAATTTATTGAATCTTATAATTTTGTAACATAATTTTGAGCAAGTTCAATTTTGAGTTTGCACATAAAAATGTATTTTACCTTAGGCCTAAAATTAAGTCATAATTTTGGCTAAGTTGTCATTTCAACACATGCATGTCATAATTTTACATTTTTATCTTAGAATTTATCGCTTTTAATTTACGTTACTATAACAATGACTTAAATGTGTCATTATGTTTTGTTTTTTTTCAACTTTCAACCGTATCAAAAATTTAACAAGTGTAAAAATAACACCCATGGTGTCAAATGTAACACTGGTAAATTCTGTATGTGTCCACACCATAAGTAAAAGTTACACTTCTGATAGTGTTGATTTTTTACACCCATCATGTGTAAATTGAACACTCATTATTAATTATTATATCAACTCAACACTGTACATTGTTGTTTCCACAATACAGCAGTGTTAGTGTTTACTTAGTGTTATTTTTTTCACTCTACTTTTAATATAACTATGTTTAGTGTTGAAAATACTGATTAATAACATATTAATAATAGCACTGTGTTTAGTGTTTTTAATATCAATTGTGTTCATTTTAGGTTGTTCTACTTAGGTTTTGTTATATTTTACTGAGGTACATCACATTAAATTACATTCAAACATGACATTTAACTGCAGTTTTACAGCTTGCAGTTAATTGCAAACTGAAACAACATTTTCAAATGAAAACATGGTAGTGTAAATGTAGCCTCATTTAAGCGTAAACTTTGAACCGGGATGGTGCAATTGTTCATTTAAGGAGGCGAAAAGAGCCTGGAGAGCTTCTTTTTAATAGTGTATCTGAATGCCTAATGTCGGGACGAGTGGAGGAATCAAACACATGACCATTATGAATGCATGTTCTCAAGTACAAAACAGCTTTGATGTGTCTTCACGGCCCGCGGGTCAACAGAACAAGTGCTGCTTTATCTTAATTGAAAAAATTAATTCATTAACCTGATGCCTCAATACTTGCGCTCAACTTTCTCATTTATGTTTTGGTTTTAACAAGTGAGAGCCTGAACAGAGGAAGAAAGATGGGACAAAATGGACAGAGGCGACGCAATGAAAGAGAAGATGTGAATTAAAGGAGAGCTGAGAAAGTTTAGCTGATGTAATTTGATTAATAATGGTAAATGGAGACAGACGCGCAAACTTAAGAGACGATAATAACACAGACACAGACACAATACAAAAGCTGCTTCTGCTATATATAAAAGGCTATGTTTTATTTTATTGTCATCAAACAGCATTAAACTAACCATATAAAATAACTAGAAAACAAGTTATAGTGAACAAAACCATTTACTGTAATGTATATGAATTTGTAGAGTATATAACTCTGATCATTTGAAATAAATCTGTATTTTATTTGAATATGGCAAGGTTTAAGTTCAAAATAACTGATTTTATGCTATTAAATGCTCAAGTATATATTTTTTTAATAATTAAAATATATTATAAAGATTACATTTTAATCTTCCAAATAACTTTAGTGCTAAGTTAATGTTAAAATATTGATCAAATATTGTTTCATTATTATACCTATATATTAATCTGAAAAGGTAGCCTGACTTATTTACCTGTACAACTTAATAACCTGTACAAATGAAAATATATAAAATAATATTAAAATATAGTGTATAAAATCTTCCAAAAATTTTATATTTGAAATTATTAAAAGCTGTATTTATTTAAAAAATAATCAAATAAAATACATTACATATACAATAATATTCAAATATAATAAAGATCATTAGAATATAAATTAGTGGGTAAAACCTCATGATTGAAGCACAGTGGCAAAGTAAAAATATATTTATAATGTAAAGATTTTAAATTTATTTAAACTGCTGTTACACTGAATTACATTTAGTAAGTAAATATATTTGATTAATTATTGTAAAAATATTTTATTTTAACTATTGTTTAAAACACTATTTATTTATTTGCTTGCTAAAATAAAAGTTAGTCAGGAGACGATAATGTACAGCAACCAAAATTAAGCTGCATTACATAAAACAATTTAAAATCCATAACTTCAAAAATGTATAACTTAAATGTAATACGTACATATTAAAATAAACAAAAAAAATGCATTAAAACAGTGAAATAATATTTCTTAAACAGACTTTTAATAAGTAACAAGGGAGAACACAGAAGAAACTATTTCATTGTGTTAAAAATTAAATGCCAGATTTGTTAAAACACTTCAGTGGCACTCTTAAAAACACAGTTTGACAGATCTTTACTATATTAATCTTACTGCTGCATGTATGCGGGTAGTTATACAAGATTACGTTTGACTGTCAAAACACAGTTAGTTGAGGAAGAAAGACGTGAGAAACACTGCTGTGTTTTCTGTTCTGCCAGTCAAAGCATTCAATAATCACGCACACACATACAGAGACAATTGACACAATATTTGAAGATCAATATGTAGCTTCAATGTTCAGAATGTGTTACAGTGATTTTAAATGATATTAGACTATTTGTTTTATTAATATTTTATTGTGTTTATTTTTTATATAATATTATTTCATTATGTTTCCCAGCACTGGGTTGCAGCTGGAAGGGCATCCGCTGTGTAAAACATATGCATATGCATATAAAATTTATTTTTTAATGTTTTAAAGAAAAAACATGTCTTTAATAAATTATTAATGGGTGAAAGAAATTAATGTCTTTCATCCATTAATTAATAAATTGCCATTATTTAAATAAAATAAAATAAAACTTAAATTAAATTAAATTTAACTAAATTAAATTAAACATGACGCTGTAATATATGGAGAAAACATCTTGGGCTCACATAAAAAAAAAATTTAGTAATAGATTTGTAGTAACATTATTTTGTAATATTGTTATTTGATCAACGTAAACCATCCTTGATGAATTATAAAGTACTAGATTTTTTTCTAATCCATAACGTCTTAATATAATTTATCTATCTTTTAAATGTCATAATTTAAATAATTGAATTTCATAAAATATGTCCTTTTACATAATGTAAATAATACAAATATTTTCAATAATAATAATAATAATAATAATAATAATCATACAATCCCTTGTGAGTAGAGGGATTTTAATATCGGTCTGAGAGAGGAAGATAATCTGCAGATGAGATCCAGAATAAAAGCAGAAGCTTTGGGTTAAAGAGACAGAAATTAACGCTTTCCACACCCTTATCAGGTCAAGCACAGGAGAGAGGAGATGATTACCATCACATCTAACCCGGCTCTTCACACACACACAAACCTTTGACGGACAAATATATTTCCATTTGAAAAGGCGTCTCTAAAAGCTGATTTTGCGGCTGAATCGAGGGTCATAATGTTGGAGCTGCAGTCCGAAAAGCTGTGTATGTGTGTCTGTATGTGAGCGTTTATATTTGTAAATATCTACGATTCAGAAGCATGTTCATTCAAATAAAAAAGCAGACTCTGACTTAAATGCTAAGATTTTGCAAATCTGGCCCACGGCATTCAAGCGTCGCTAAACTCGGCTGTGTTGAGAGCAGAAAGAGCTCGAGTTTGGGGCCGCTTTCGATTTGAGGCTCTTTCATTTCAATCGTTTCACTGAGGTTCAAATCTAAATGGCTGAAAAAGACACATTTCTAAAAGTTTTCTGAGCTCACGATAAGTGTGAAAAGTGTATGCATGTGTGTAAATGCGCAACAAATAATTGACAAAAAAAACAAACAAACAGAAACTGTCATTACTAATACACCTCATGCACATTCATATTGCTCCAGATATGAACAGTGGTATTTTTCTCTGTAAGATTTAAAAAAAAATCTTTGTTGTCTGAATCCCAGCCGACACTGTGCAATTTGTAATAATGCTATATGATTGTAGCTTGACAGACTGCACAGATATGATTTTGTGTTGTCGCCTTGCTTTGGTTCACATCAGTACAAAAGGCTGCCCATGAACACACCAAATGGACGGCAGCTGACTGATTCAAGGTTACATGTTCCGTGTCTGCGCAAGAAAAGAGTGTCTTTCCGCATCGTGGGCAGCAGTATATGTGCAATACATAAACAAAGCAGCATTCAGTACCATTATCACAGTTATTGTCAATCACCACAGGGGGATTTGCTCCTGCAAATATGTCTGATAATCTAAAAATCCATATTGTTTGAAAATATTTGCGAAATGTAGCAAAATTACAGCCGGCCACTTACTGTTCCTTCTTGACTTGAATTGATTACTTGCTATGTCACTTCACTAAGTCACACTTGCACTCTAATTCCTTGCTGAATAACCAGTCAGAGTGCTCTCTTCAGTCGATGGCCAACATTGATTCGTCATGGGCCATTGGATTGGGCCAAAAAGCTCCAACGGTAACCCAACTAGAGGCGACGTGTGGAACACACCAATCCAACAGATGGACAGACGAACCCCAACAGCAGACTGTTGACTTGTGTCCTGGCCCTAAGATCTCAGTTGTCAAAATGTCCGACTGAACGACAATCAAAATGCGGCAAATGCGGACATGCAATAAAAACCATCCATGACATTCAGTAACTTGAATTCTGAAATAATATCTCACACTAAACATAAACAAACTGTAGCATCCCAACATGCCTTAATAATAAAACCTGATAAAAAAAAAAAAAAGAAGACATTTCCCCGCAGTTGATTTGTTTGAATTGCGTCATCAGATTCAGCGCTCCTATTCTTGGTTTGACAATTATCGTAGCTCACAGGAAAGTATCTGAAATCTTCTGACGCTTCTGACACAAGGGTTTGTCTGTTAATGTCATCCCATTAAGTAAATGTTTGTTATCACATTATCTGTAAAAACTAAATCACATGACTTTCTTGATATGCATACTGGAATTTATTCTGTAAATGCGATTCCATCTTAGTTTATGCACATATTTTTGTTACTGGATAAAATGTTTTTCCTACTCAGCTGTGCTCTTACATTTTTTAAGCACATTTTTAACATTTATTCGCATCTTGTCACTTTAATTAAGCATTTTTCATGCTGTATTCCAAAATGTGCATGAAAACATATCTACATGGAAACATAGCTAGTGGTTACAGGTTTTAAACATAATGAGATAATAAAGAAATAAATAGTTTTGATGTGTGCAGTATTTCCTCAAGCCTGTGATGAGCTGTATTATGAATTCCAAAGCACCTGCAGATCGTCTCACACGCACACTTACACTTTGTGCCAGCGCCTGGGTGGGTACTTTTGACAAGGTGAACTTCACGCATCGCATAAATGATGAATAACTTCAGTGAGAAGCAACAGTGAAGGTCAAACAGAGAGAAAAAATACAATCTCTCCCCTTCTCTCTTTCTCCACCACCATTGCCTTCATCCTTCTCTTTTATGTTCATAAAACTAGAGGTCACTCTTTCAACTGCTTATGGCAGAACGGCAACATTTTTCAAACCACTGAACGCAAAGTAAACACGGAGTATTGAAAAAAAGTAGTCTTTGACCCAGAAATACAGCCATGATAAATACAATGATATTAAACAGCTTATAGCTAGTGTCAAAGAGAGGGGAAAAGGTTGTCTCAGGGACAATGCAAAACTATTATGAGAGCTATTATTTAGCATTATGGTGTGGTTAAATTTACTATTGTTTAATGAAATAAAGATTTTGCATCATTTTAATTTGCTCAATCAATTTCGGCACACTGACCAAAAGAAAGGTGCTTGTTTAGAACGTGATTCATATATCGCTACAGTTTTGGACGTCAAAACTCTCGGGATATACATGGAGGATTAGAATGTCTTAATCTCAGGAATCTCAGGAGATTGGAATGACATGAGGGTGAGTAATTGATCAATTTCATTTTGGGTTTTGAAAAATGCTCAAAAAAAGTTAAAACCTATAACTAAAACGTGTATGCAAAGTCAACAAGTTTCAACCCAATGTAATAAAACATTTCTTATGATGTATGAACAAAAGTTAATGAAACATTATTTGCATCCCATTCATTGAATCACAGATGACAAGAGTGCGTTGTTACTTTTGAATTGAAATAAAGTCTTAGTCTCAAAGTTTCTATGAAGTTCAAACAAATAAATACTGTTTTGGCATTCTTTAAATTAGTAGGATAGATTGCTGTAGCATGTTTCATAAAAATACCCAGAATCAGTATTTTAATCAAAGAAAGACGTCAATAAAACAGTTTGTAAATAATGTTACATTTATTTCATGACAGCTATCAAATTGATAGTAAGCTACAATCATTCATTCATTCATTTTCTTTTCGGCTTAGTCCCTTTATTAATCTGGAGTCGCCACAGCGGAATGAACAGCCAACTTATCCAGCATATGTTTTATGCAGCGGATGCCCTTCCAGCTGCAACCCATCCCTGGGAAACACCCATACACTCCCATTCACACACATACACTATGGACCATTTTAGCTTGCCCAATTCACCTATAGCGCATGTCTTTGGACTTGTGGGGGAAACCGGAGCACCCGGAGGAAACCCACACGAACACAGGGAGAACATGCAAAGTCCACACAGAAAGCCAACTGACCCAGCCGAGGCTTGAACCAGCCTTGCTGTGAGGGGACAGCGCTACCCACTGCACCACCTGATAGTAAGCTACAAAAACATATATATGCTAAATACAGTACAGGCAATATATTGTTTGAATAATATTTTACTCAACCTTCAAGTTATAGCTTTACCTAAGTGGTGTCAATGCTAATAGCGTTTGGTTTATAGGAGATAAACATAAACATAAGTAAATGATGAACATTCTGTCATCATTTACTTATCCTCCAACATGTAAAAAGTTATCTTTCTTCGTTTGTTGATATAGATATAACAAGAAACTGATGATCACTGACTAATATGACCACTAATGCATGACTAATTCCTAATACGAATATAAATTGCTGCTTTTTTCCAACATTCTACAAAATATCTATTTTGTGTGTGCCCATGTGTGTGTTCAAACAGGAAGAAAAAAAAAAAAGGTTAAAACCAGTTCAGGATGAATACATTTTCATTTTTGGGTGAACTATCCCTTTATAGAAGAAATGAGAGATGGATGAATTGTTTTGGTATGTGTGAAAGAGAGAGAGACTGAGAGAGAGAGAGAGAAATAATAATGGTAATTTGGGCTGTTTGCGCTCTGTTGCACTGCAGCTCTTGGCAGGTCTAATAGCCTTTCATTACACGTTTCCTCTTTAGCCAATTAGAGCTGCCCTTTTCCTGCCCGCCTGCCTCTCAGCCAACCAGATCCACCCTTTCATCTGCGCTTTGGTCATTGACGCACGTCTAATGAGATACAGACACACACACAAACACTGTATACTGTTGCGATCAAAAGTATTCAACCCCCCAGAGACTAAAACAATCTAAAAATATAAGCTTTTCTGAAGATCCTTTTTAACAGTTTAGTGGCATATTAAAAGGTATAATATCACTATGAAATCTACTGTATGTCATACTTTAGAATAAGTTAATGTTAATTACTATATTTACTAACATGAGCAAACAACACATTTATTACAGTATTTATTCACCTTTGTTAATGTTAGTTAACAGTGAACTAAGGTGTTCATTGTTTGTTCATGTTAACTCAGTGCATTAACTAAGGTTATCAAGCACAAATTTGGATTTTTAGTAAATGTTGAACTATGATTCATAAATGCTGCACAAGTACTGTTCATTATTAGTTCATGTTAATAAATACATTAACTAACATTAACTAACAAAACCTTATTGTAAACTGTGAGCAGTTATTCAACTTTTATTTAAAAGTCACAAAATTATGTTAAAATACAGTTTGAGGCTTTGGAATCTTGACTTGACTAGCAAAAGCAGAATAATAAATGTGCAAAACATGAAAAAAGGGAAAAAACCTGATTAATAATTTGTCCCATGCATTTATTAAAGCAGGTATGGTCAAATAGGTTTCACAAAAGTTTAACTTTTGGCCATGAAGAACAAAAATGGCCAACTTGAATATGCTAGCATTCATTTGGAAAGGTCTGTGAAGTTCTGGAAGAATTTTTGGACCCATGGATCAGCAATCTACACTGTAAAGAATATCTGTTAAATAACAGTGTCTGTGTTCTCTGTTTATTTACAGTTGTGAATTGCATTATGGGATGCTGATCTCTGCTCTGTCAACTTTTGATACTGAAAATTCAACTCTACAGTTTAACAAAGTGACTTTTATTGCCATTTTAGTAGTTTGAAATAATATAATGTGTAAGAAATAATATATAGAGAAATAAATCTGTAAAATAACAGAAAATGTACTGGCAGCTTCTTACAAAGTTTTTGTACCGTACAGTGGTCCCCAAACTTTTTATCACCGCGGACCGGTCAATGCTTCACCCGGGGGGTGGGGTGTTGCAGGTTGCTAGGCGACCATCAACCATTTTCTCAGAGGATGACAAGCTGACAAAACATTGCTGTAACTCTGATACAATTTTTATGGAGAAAATTAAAAAGGACTGCAGTGTTTAAGTGTTCTGTGTTTGTCTGAGATAATTAGTCTACCGAAATGTATATATCTCATACAAAGTATGAAGCTGATCAGTCAGTTCTTGTCATGTGACTTGTGATGTGCTGGCAGCACTCATTCAATTGGGAGCGTCTGGAAGGCCCGAGCGCGCACCTCCATTGGAAATAATGAACTTGTGCAAACTCTAGAAAAGGAGAGATATCCGAACGACCCTAAAAGGCCACCGTCATTTGTGATCTCCAGCAAATGATCTTCTTGCACAGACATGGTGGATTCACCTGATTTGTTGACAAATGGGTTACAGATCTATTTCTTGGCAGTTTGCGGGTCCTTAACTGGGCCTTTTCCCCTTTGCAAAGAAACTTTCCAAAGACGTCTGTTTCTTACTCATTTTGCTGCTTGTGAGTTAAATTTGGGCGCTCAAGTGACCGAAATGTAAGAAAGAGAATACGGTCATATTTCAACATAAAAGATTTTTCAAAATAAAAGATTGCTCAGACTCCGATAATAAATAAAACGGAAAGAATTCATGATTTCGCGCGCGGTCCGGTACCAATTAATCCACTTTAAATTATTTAAAATAATAATAAAAGTAATTTTTTCAAACTTATCAAGATTAAAAGTTGTTGGAAGAAAGATCAAGGTCCCATAATGCAAATCAAAAACATAAATAAACAGGTAAAAATAAAAAATAAAAACATGAATCACAAAATACGGAAAACTTACAGATATTTTTTACAGTGTATATATTTGGAGGAAAGGAAAGGTTTATGAAAGTTAAATGTTTAGGAGGGGCAACTATAAGGTGCTTTGTTGTGGCAGGAAGTGGAAATCTTAACAGGAAGTGCAAATCTTAACTATATAAAAAAAGACATTATGGATTATTTTAATTCTGAAGTTTGATGACGATTAGATTTTCCAGCAGGACAGTCAAACAAAGCCTCTGAAGCATAGTTCAGGGTTAATTTTAGAATGTTTTTTGAGTGGCCTATACGTAGTCTACAGGTTTAAATTGCGTTAGAAACATTGGATGGATCTTAAATGCTGTGATGGTGAAAGTCAAAGATTATCAGTCATCTGGAAGTTTTTTGGGGGGGTTTTCAGTGACAAAATGGGCCAAGATTGCAGTTAATAAGTGACAGAAGCACGTAACCATAGAGAGGCAACATTTATTGGAGGTTAAAAAGAATAAGAATTTAAAAGTAATATTAATTAATAATAATAATAATAATAATAATAATAATGATGATGATGATGATGATGATGATGATTATTATTATTATTATTATAACTATTATTGTGTAATTGGATGTTGGTGGGGTGGAGGTTGAAAAATGTTGCATGTTTAGAGAATCTTAAGGTTTAATTAGCACTGTCAAAAGATTGTGATTAATTGCATCCCATATAAAAGTTTGTATTTACATTATAAGTAAGAAAGAAAGAAAGAAGTGTATTATCAGATTTTATCAGTAGATAAATAAATACTAGTTAATAAGTAGAACTAGTAAAACCTGATTACTCTATGTTTACTTATAAGTCATTAGCTTAAATTGTAAAAAAATAAAAAATATGTATTATCACTTTTTGGAGTGTGACCACCACATGAGATTTTATCAAAATAAAGCTAAAGCTAATGCTAACTGAACTTGCTTTTATGTATGTATGTACAGTGATGACAATAACGGCGCTATAAATAAATGGCATTACTAACGGCGATACTATTTTCAGTAACTAGTTATTAAAAAAATTACTGTTTCCCCTGTTACAACGCCATTACCATTACTGACAATAAAATGCACATTACTATAATTGAGAACACTGAAGTGGTTTTCATGCGAGAAGCATCTCTCTCAGCCATAGAACCTTTCTTTTTCTGGGGTGGGTGTGTGTGAGTTTGAGGCTAGGGCGGGACACATAAACAACCAGTGATGATGGTTGGTGTGTCTGTGAATGTGGTGTAACTAAGAATGTGATGATTGGCTTAGATAGAGTAAATTTCTATCGTTTGCCAATCAGAGGCAGAGTAGAGCGGGTGTTCACACACACAGTCAGTGGCACACGCCAATGACCAGGAATCAGAATGATGGCAAATCCAACAAATTCAAAGGTAGCGTTTGCAAACTGGAAATATAAGCACTACTTTTCCCTCGTTGAGGTGAAAGGCAAGAATGTTTATGTATTGTGCAACTTATGCCAGGAAGAGTCTCTCAGTGTCGGTGACAAGTAATTCTCTAATCTAATAAAGCACCTCACATCCTCACATGCCGCCACAAAATTAGTGGCTACGCAGGTGATAACGTGAGCTCTGCTACCAAAGGAGGAGACGAAGCCACGACGTCAAAGCAAATAAAACTTCATTTTTCTCCACCGCAAACACTTATTACTCAGACAAAATTAAACAAAATAATATCTAGATACATAGTTGAGCACATGCTGCCGTTGTCCCACAACAACATTAAAATAGTGTAGATTAGTGTGCAATGTTTTATATTTATTTTATAGATCATTTGACAAATTATATATATTTTTTTTAAAGTAACGCAATAGATACTTTCCCTGGTAATTAGTTACTTTTATAGTTACTAACTCAGTTACTATTTGTGAGAAGTAACTAGTAACTATAGCTAATTACTCTTTTAAAGGAACGTGCCCAACACTGAGCATGTATGTATGTATGTACAGTATGTATAAATGTATGTAAACAAACAAACAAACAAATACTTTTTTAGGTGTAAAATTGCAGTGACAACATATGTGATTTGATGATATTTTATAACTAAACTTGGCTTATAATAATTCTTAAACAACCCCTCAATCAAAAAACAAACAAAACATTAAATGAGGAAATTAAATATGTATCTGGTTAAAAGAGGATAAATACAAATATAAATCTAAATTTACTATTTACTTAAATATATATTTGAAGGTTTTCGTACAGTACATAAAGCAATGAAAAAATGAAAACAAACCTTTATGTGAACTTGACATCTCTAAAAGCCACTTTCCCAGGGACAATCTAAAAAAAAAAACACAAGTGACATAAGAGGAAGTTTGTTCTTTCTCAGAATGAAAGGAAAAAGGGGTGTGAAAGTGTGACCAGGATGTAGAGGTGACAAAATACAATGGTTATAATAGGCATATGTGTGTGTGTGTGTGTGTGTGTGTGTGTGTGTATGTTTATGTGTGTGTGTGCTTGGTAAAGAGTGATCTTCACTAATGGCAGTTTTGTAACCCAACATAAACCCGTTATCTCCCACACACAGATTTCAATCACACCGGGACCCCTATTACCATACTGGCCCCTTCACACACACAAACATACACACAGTCTCTGAGGGTGTCTATTAGCATACTACCCCCTTAACACTGGGTGGGGGGG
>CAIGQV010000785.1:1696191-1709365 GCA_903798115.1 Danio jaintianensis | reverse complement strand
GTGCGTGCGTGCGTGCGTGCGTGCGTGCGTGCGTGCGTGCGTGCGTGCGTGCGTGCGTGCGTGCGTGCGTGCGTGTGTTTGTGTGTACATGTTTTTGTGACATGTCAGGACACAAATCTGTTTAATGACATAGGTATGACACAGGTATTACAAAAAGGAGGTGAAATATGAGGACACAGCTGATGTCCTCATTTCTCCAAAAGCTTATAAATCACACAGAATGAGTTTAATCAGAGAGTAAAGCTGTACACTGTTTCCTGTGATGGTTGGGTTTAGGGGTAGGGTGGGGTTAGGGCAATACAAAATACGGTTTGTGCTGTATAAAATCAATGGAAACCTATGTAATGTACCCACTTTTCACAAAAACAAACATGAGTGTGTGTGTGTGTAAGAACCATCGCTGCTTTTGGTTGTAATGTGAAGTAAATTCACACTTCGCTGATGAAGCATTATGCAACACTTGAGCAACAGCAACATTACCACGTACTTCGCCATTGTTGTGCATGTTTAATTCTGCTTTCCTTGTATCTACACACTGATAAACACCTACTATGTGTGTGCATTTTAATGTCACAGTTTTCAAAGAGTTTAATTTTTGGGTGTTTACAAAAATACAGCTGTGGCGATTTCGAAAACTTCCAGCTTTCAACTTTACGCATTTTCAGTCCCAAAAATGATGCTGTTGTGTAAACAAACAGGCAAAATGTATAAAAAGTTTCCAGTTTTTGGTTGTCATGTAATTGGCCCCTAAGAGGTCCATTTATTCAAGGCTGGGTCCAATCAAAGACAATAATAGAAATGGACATTTGCACAAATTTATAAAAAAAAATATAATAACCGGTTATTTAACTTGCATGAGAGTTTAGTTGTTGTTGATGAAAAAAAGTGTATTAACTTTAGTGTGTGGACAATAATACATTTTAGATTTTTTTTCATAAACAAAACAACAGTGGCATCACATAAACTCTATTTAAAGGTTTAAACTTCTAAAAATTAATTAATTTGTTTATAATATGGAAAGTGCAAAGAGCTAAAAAAAACAAAGTGTATCTATTTATTCAAAGTGTGTTTATTTTTTTATTGAAACATGGGTTAATAACATTAATCATTTATAAAATATATCCACTTCAGCTGCTTCTAAAGCAACTTTCATTATGTAGTGACATCATTAAGCCCTCTTATTCATTAGTCCCGCCAATCCAGAATCTCCGCCCCTTGATTTAAACTACATTAAATAGTTATGTAATTTTAAAGAGCAAAGTAAAAAATATGGAGCTTCAAAGAAGCAAATGCACACACTCACCAAGCCTTTTTTAGATTTATTTATTTTTTTAAACAACAGTGGCATTATGTGAACAACTGTATTTAAAGGTTTAAAATATAAAAAAATTATGAACTTGGTGGCAAAGTGGAAAGTGCAGAGAGTAAAAAAAATATCCTTTACTAATCTCTGTGTAATTTTTTTTAAATTGACACAAGATTTAATAATCATTCATAAAATCTATTAACTTCACCTGCTTCTAAAACATTTTTTTTTATTACATAGTGACATCATCAAGTTCTCTTATTCATTAGTACCGCCCATCCAAAGTCTTCACACACACATTCACACACTCATACACTACGGCCAATTTAGTTTATTTAATTCACCTGTACCATATGTCTTTGGACTGTGGGGGAAACCGGAGCACCCGGAGGAAACCCAAGCGAACACAGGGAGAACATGCATCATGGAGCACTCTTATTAATTAGCCTCGCCCATCCACAGTCTCCGCCCCTTAACTTAATAAATAGTTGTTTCTTTTATTTTACAAAGCAAAGTAAAAGAAAAAAGGAGTTTAAAAAAAACGAACGCACACACTCTCTAAGCAGTAAATGATGAGTGTGTTGACAGGAGTCAGTGGCCTGACCTGTGAGGCCTAAAACAACACCTCACCAGCGGCACAAACTGCCCTCAGTTTCAGCAGCTTTACCCACAATTCACTTCACATTAAGACAGCACACATTTACACACTTCACAAACGTCGCTGTCATTTTCCCTGTCTCCCATCTACTAACGCCACTTAATTAAAAAAAATGTTCAAATAAATAAAAACAACACACACATACACACAAAATGAAATATACATAACTTATTGAATTTCCAGCTTCTTTGATAGATTTATCCCTCAAACCAGAATAATGCAAAATAAGATTTAATAACACCTTTCATATTGACGAGTACAAAGACGCAATATTTGCATGAAAGTGCGCGTTTTTGGGTGTTGGGGAAGGCCGTATGGCTCTAAGCTCATTGAAGTGCGGTTCAAGGCAGCGCGGATGTATTGTTTCATGTTAAAGCCTGATGGAAGTCAAGGTGATTATTAACACGGGCGGCTCACAAGAACGTTTTAAAACACCAAAATACAGACAGCCTGACACAAAGGCCTTCACATGTTTGTTTAAAAGAAATCCCGCAGAAAGGAGGAAAAAAAATAGAGAAAACACATCATTCACTGTCACCGCGCAGTCATCCGCTCGGAAAAAAGGATAACCACGCCGCTGTTGTTCAAACAATCCCGAACTGAAAGAATTTCGACGTAGCGCATGAGATAGTGTGGCATAAACTATTAGCCGGCGGTGGAAAATAAATTATATCTGTCAGTTTTAACCGGATTATGGTCTTTGTTAGCGTTTGTTTGTGAGGTTAACTGGTGTGTGTGTGTGTGTGTGTGTATGTGTTTGGTTCTGGTATTATTTGTGATGGTTTTACCTGGAACTTTGCATCTGTATTAGGATTGTCAGTGGGATGTATTCATTTGCTTCGTTTTATTTAGAAAATTTAAAAATAAAGCAACTAATCAGTGCGTATTGTAATAAGGGATTGATTCAAGGCAATTCTTGTGTGCACAGAAGCCCAAATGAGGCTCATTCTTGCATTCATTCAACAGCTGCTGAAAAGAACACAATTGAAAGAAATTGAACATTCATGGCATTGTCATATAATTATTTGGAATAAAAAAAAGAGCACTGCAATGCACTGTGCACTGTGCAATACACTGAAAAGCCAACACTTTGGCAGTTTTATGTATCAGGGTGATGTTTATTATTATTTTGACGATGATTGTTGTAGTTGTTTTTGTTTATTAATAAAAAAAAAAAATAATGTTTAAAAGTGTGCACAAAAAAAAAATTGTATAGACATTTTTAAAAAAGAAATAACTTTTTGCACAAATTTGGTTCTAATTGGTTCTGATCATTTGGTTCTAAAGATTGATTGATTAATTGATTGATTTTTTGTGTAAAATGTATTTATAAAGGAACAGATTATATTTGCCATATCCAAAGTTACAATTTTGTAATTATTAAATCGGTGGGAACACATTGTTTAAATAAAATGAATGCAAAAGTAGACTAATCTTATTTTTATAGAATATTTTTGGCATAAAATTTATTTAAATATTTTTGTGTGTAAACAATAACAATAAGATCACGTTAAAACAATATCCTTCTGTCATTTCTCAATCTATAATTGTGTCGAACAGACATTAATCCAATTCACCAAAACCTTTTTTATTACGTAAAAAATAAAAAAATGTATTAATTAATTAAATTACTGAGACAAACTGAACTACATTTTTGTATCTTGAATGTACTACACTACTGAGTTATGTTTTGGTACAACCTTCCAGCTTTTCTCTTAAAACAAAATTTAAATATATATATTTATGACTGATAACTTGCCATCACTTAATGTCAAAAAACATCAGGACTTAAACAACAATGAAGATGTTTTTTTTTTACATTTCAAAATTCATTCTCATGTTATGTCATATTCAACAAATATAAAATAGAACAATTCATTATAATTAAAATATTCATCTGAGGTAGTTGACACATCTGACAGAGTTGACGAAAACCTGAATGTGCATTAATGTAAATGATCAAATTCATTAAATACATCAATTACTGAATTAAATCAATCACAACAAATAGCGAGTGCGTTATTGTATAAAAATTAGTGCTGGGAAAAGATTAATTGCATCCCAAAATAAAAGTTTTTAGTGTTTTTTTGTTTTGTTTTTCTTTACATATATATGTGTGTTATATATAAATACACACATGCACACATATTTTTAAAACGTTTTACTAAATTTAAATATAAAATATATACCTATATGATAAAAATTACATATAAATTGAAATATCTATGCAAAAACATTTTTTATAGCTTTGTTTTTATGTATGTGTGTACATTTCATAAACATAATAAATATATATATAATACATACAACAAGCTTTTATTTATAATCATGATTAATCTTTGGCCAGCATTAATCAAAAGCATTTTTCAAGATTCACATTAAGGAAATCTGATGGTGTTGACATTTTGAAAATTTCCCCAAAAGCGTTTATGCAGTAGCCCTTTTTTCTGTTGATGCTAGATGCTAATGCAACCTGCTTCACCGATAAAAAAAAAAACGAATCATCTAAAAATTTCAAACTCGATGGTGTTGATGGTGAATGGTTGAATGATGGTGATGGACAATTTCATTCATTTATTCATTTTCTTTTCGGCTTAGCCCCTCTATTAATCTGGGGTCGCCACAGCGGAATGAACCGCCAACTTATCCAGCATATGTTTTACACAGCGGATGCCCTTCCAGTTGCAACCCATCACTGGGAAACATCCATACACACTCATTCACATACATTCACTACGGACAATTTAGCCTACCCAATTCACCTATACCGCATGTCTTTGGACTTGTGGGGGAAACCGGAGCACCCGGAGGAAACCCATGCGAACACGGGGAGAACATGCAAACTCCACACAGAAACGCCAACTGACCCAGCCGAGGCTCGAACCAGCGACCTTCTTGCTGTGAGAAAATGTGATTTATTACATTTTAATAAATGTCTGACGATGTTGACATAAAATATTGACACCTTCAAAATCTTAAAACATCACTGTAAAATTGTGTCTTCATGTTGTCCCAACACAAATCTATTAACTTAATCGTTTTGAATCTATCTATTCTATTCGCTAAATCTATTCGCTTAATCGTAACTGGATTGAACATAAAACAATTAAGTTGTCCCAAAGCACACTTAAGAATTCATTTTAAAGAAGTTTGACCAAGCAGCAAAAGTCATTTTTATGTATGTTTGTCTTTGAAACAACTTTACTTTGTAGTGAGACAAAGTGTTAAAAACTAGCTTTTTTCATTAATAAAATTATATTTTATCAATTTAATTACATCACAATGACTTTAGATGTAGTGAGAAAAGTGCCATAAATTATATATAATTATGATAAAGTAAAAATGAAAGGAACAGTTGTGTTAAATACATTCTATTATTAATGCCTCATAACATTTACAATATATTTTTTTAAAACCTAATACAGTCAAGTTTGTGAACCTGTTTTGTCCCATGTCTCAAGAATCAGTGAGCTAAATTAATAAAATAGTTAATAATTAAAAACAATCAATCAATCAATCAATCAATCAATCAATCAATAATATTAAATTAAATATTTATAAAATGCAAAACATAAATTAATTTCCATCACAGAATGTTTTGAAACACAATTTGAAAAACATCTGACATTGTAATGGAAACTTTTCCAACCCATCCAATCACTTTTTGCACGTATTTTCCCATGTTCTCATTGTCAGGTATTCATCTCCCACAATTACACAAAGTCAATCGATGAATCATCTTTTAATTGAGGGATTTCCCAGCACATATTGATAAATATAATTGATCAATTATCGTAATTAATTTGATTACATTTTGAAATCGACTGACAGCCCTCATCTATACATGTCTATCTTTTGCCTCAAATCGAAGTTGAAACATGACAAGAAGCCCTCTAGGAAATTATTACTTTCAGTAAACCTCAATCACATCATATGAAGTGTTCTCTTTTAAAAAAAAAAGATTTATGGACACAATTAGGCAGATCGAGGCAGGAATTTCCCCAATTCCATAAGCACACAGTGTGTGTGTATCCTGGTAAACATTATAAAGGGTAAAGCTTGTTATCAGATGCTTCTGTCATAAAAAAAGACTGATGTATTTCCGCAATTTACTTAAGAGAGATGCAAATCCAAGGTTTGAAGGAAAATGTTTATATGCATATGGTTGTTTAGACATTTAATTGTTCTTGAACAGGTTAGATCAGATATCTGATTTGATGGATTGCATTTTTAATAAGGACAGAAAAATTCTAATTAGGAGGGAAATAAATATGGCAGGCATTTGGGTTGATTTACGTTTTTAGCAATATGCTACACTATGTTTTGTGCTGATAATAAAACATTTTTATTCATCAAAAAATTAAGAATGTGAAGAGAATATGCAGTGGGTAGCACAATTGCCTCACAGCAAGAAGGTCGCTGGTTCGAGCCTCGGCTGGGTCAGTTGGCATTTCTGTGTGGAGTTTGCATGTTCTCCCCGTGTTCGCGTGGGTTTCCTCCGGGTGCTCCGGTTTCCCCCACAAGTCCAAAAACATGTGGTATGGGGGAATTGGGTAAGCTAAATTGTCCGTAGTGCATGTGTGTGAATGAGTGTGTATGGATGTTTCCCAGTGATGGGTTGCAGCTGGAAGGGCATCCGCTGCGTAAAACATATGCTGTATAAGTTGGCGGTTCATTCCGCTGTGGCGACCCCTGATTAATAAAGGGACTAAGCCGAAAAGAAAATGAATGAATGAATGAATGAATGGTGCAACTGATTGGGTCAAAGACAGAAAGGGTTATTTAAGCATCCAAACAATAATAGTAGGATACAGATTTTTTTTGTATGTTATAGTTGACTCTATTTTTATAATATGCCATTTTTAAATTTCAATATATATAAAAAAACACCATCAAACATTTTACATGATTTTCAAAGGACACTCAATAATATAAGATATTTAGAACTAGAGGCATTTGAAGCCATATTAAAAGATCATTTTTAAGAATCAAAGATTTTATTTTAAAGTTTTTTGTCGTCAATTTAAATATTTATGCTTTGATTTACTTCCAATATTCTTCGAATCAATAAATAAATTAATAAAAAATTACAAATGAATTCTTTTATTAATGAATTAATAAAAAAGGCAAAAAATTTGAAGGATCACTTATTTATTTATTTATTTAAATCTGCTAAGCTTAAAAACACTTTTGAATACAAAAGTACTAAAAATGAAACCCTTTACTTTCATTTAACATGCATGTATATATAAAATTCTTCATAGTTATTTATTTATTTATTTATTTATTTGTATGACAAAATGGGAAATCTAGACTTTGACCCTTATGATGTAAAAGATATTTCCTTACGTATATTCCTACGTATATATGATGAACAACCATAAATTGAATTTGGTTAATTTGACATTATAGTATGTATAAAATTATAGTTAAGCATTACAAAGGTACAATATATTAATACTTGTTAAAAGTTTGATGAATTAACATTTGATAAATAAATGAAATACAGACGTTTAGTGTAAATGTATAAATGTATCTACCATATTTTTTATGGTAAAATGCAGGCAACCAACACTGCCAGTTTTTTATCATAAATTTAACAGATTTTTTACCATTCTGAACTGGGAAAATAGGATTATCAATACTACTTAATTGTTTTATTAGCAAGATGGACATAACTTTTTAAAATCAATACACTTCAATTTCATACTGTAATCATTATGAAACCTTTTCAAATGTGAATTGTTGCATAAAGCATATATATATATATATATATATATATATATTTTTTTTATAAAACAGGTATACAATGAAAAAAATATTTTAAATATAGTGCGCAAGTGTGTGCACGTGGGATGCGCGTGTGAGTGCGTGTGCCAGTTGAGAAATGGCCTGAAAGTCATGGACCTGAGATAAAACTTGGAAAGCTTAAAGCATGTGAATTATTTACACAGGTTTGCTCTTGTTTATCTGTATCAGCGTGTTACAGCTGTAACATTTAAAGCACCCGAGGTGTGAAAGTTTATATTAGTGTTCAATTTAAGCAGTTGTTCATACAAATGTATTCATATCAATGCAACCATCTCACAACACACATTAGCTGAATCGACATCAAAAGCTATACGCATGCTTACACACGCTTCATTATTTTTCTTAAGAACAATGTTACCAGATTTATGAGGCAAGTACAACACTCAGTATGTTTACACAGACAACATTCTGATTTTAATACCATTAAGTCGATATTCTGATTATGAAAAGTGTAAACAGATTTTTGATTACCTTGATCTGGCTAATGACATACTTCGTTTTTTTGTTTTTTTTCTCTTTTCATTTTAGTCAAATTTTTCAAAGTTAAATACCTAGACAAATACACATAATAATCATGCTATTATCATCGTGTAAGTCATTTCACCACATTTTACAACAGAATAAACACATCACAATGCTCAAAAGATGTTGACAGCAAACAAAAGAGTGACTTTGAACAAGAATGTGTATCGCCCGCTGTTTGCTTGTTGTAAAGGATGACAAAAAATAAAAAATAACTGCACTTTTATTTTGTGTTCATCAGAGGAAAAAAAAAAACAAGTGAGAGATGCGCAAATGACAGCATTATTTTGGGGGGTGAATTATGCCTTTAATGACTGCAAATGGATTTTAAATTGATTTAGACTCATACGATGAAGTAGAAGGATGAAGATTATGTGGTAGTTCTGTTTGCAAAAGGCCTTGAACGTGATGTGAGCTGCCAACATGGAGATAAACAGAGGTGTGATGTGGGCTCTCATTGATTCATTGAAGACCAGTTGCGATGCAGCATTTTGAATCCTTTGTACAGGGCCTGACTGCACATAATGAAAGTCCAGCAAGAAAAAAATTGCAATAGTCATGCTTAGAAATGTCAATGCTGATATTTCAGGAAGGTCCTGTTCTCTTTTTCAATGTTGTTCAAAATATTAGTGCTGTCTTTGCAATGTATACTTTGAATGTCAGCTGGTCAAGAGGTCTGATGGATTTTTCATGAATGATTTTTTTTTTCATAACAATATCCAAAATCCACTAGAACAGTGTTATATATTTTGCTGACTTAAGTACTTAATCTAAAATGTTTCAAAGAATCTTAAAATCCAGCAGTTTTAGTTGGTGACACAGTCTTTGTCCTGTGTGGCCATGCTAATGATGTCACCTACAGGTAAACACCTAAGACCATGTAATATGTTGCCTAAAATGCATAAGCCTAAAATGTATTTAGCATGATAAAACTGTGTGGGATCACAGCTGGAAAAAATGAAAGTGGTAGACTGTAGCATAATAAAAGCTCTGCTGTTTTTGTGGCAAGTTGCGCTCATCTATAATAAACAATTGCTTCACTCCGATGGCTTTCAGTCTTAGGGGCCATTCACACAGAATGTTTTTTTCCTTACCAATGCACTATTTTATTGCTTTTCAATGCAAACACATGCTTGACCGATGTGTGTGACCATAATGCTCGCATCTTTTGAAGTGCCTCACATGTAAACGCCAAATATTTTAAGATGCCGTGTCAAGTTAAAAGAACTTCAACTTTTACAGCATTTTTGCAGCATTGCTCATCACTGTCATATCCAAAGCAGTGGACCAATCAGAAGAATTCAGAGGCAGGGCAAGTGTTTAAAATTTGTTTACACATGCTCAGTGGCTGTCTGGATACCCTCTTTACAATTTACACTGTTTTTTTTTTTTTTTTCAAACCATTCTAAAGCATTGCGTCTCACGCTTTTTAGAAGCAAAGACGTGTTCGGTGTGAATGAACCCTTACTCTGCTTTTTTCTACCATGATAATAAGTTTTGAAAACTTTAGCCATCCATGAACATGAGTCCTGTAGGATGTAATGAAGATGACAACATGATTTGATACTCAGTCATGCAGTCATCAAAATATGCCTTTGTTTGTTGTGAATACGCACACTCTAGTGGCAAAAATGATATAATGTGCATTTAAGACCAAGAAATCGATTGAATAATTGTTGCCTCTAGCTGGTTTTTGTGCAAAATGGAATAAAATATGTTTTATTGCCACCATAGTGTTCCATTTATCTACTTAATGCAGTGAGAGGCACATTTTTCCAATAAGCGTTTGCTGGCAAACAAGTATAAGCAGTACGTCAGTCTAAAAATTCAATGAGGAGTGTAACATGTAAATGAGATGAGAGAGTGATGGGCATGAGATGATGGGGAAGGGTGAAACTGATCGATGTTCATGTGCAGTCGGTGACCAGGTAGGGTTGAGTCAAAGGTGAAAGGTCATACGGCTGTTACAGATAAGACCAGACACACTGAGGTTGAGTGAAAGGACAATCTAATGCTTGACAACAATGTACATATATATGGTGTGTCTGAAATCACGTGCTGTCTGAGTAGGTACTACATTAGAATTTCAACCCTTTCGGACCCTGCGTCCATTACAATGAACATCATATTTATTTATGTATTTTATTTTTTTGCTTCCAGAACATTTAACCAAATTTAAAGCCTGCTGTATGTGATATTGGACACTTGTCCTCCAATCAAACAGCAGAAAGACAAAAATGTGTAAAATATCTACTTGCTAAAGAGAAGCATGAAAATACTTTGTTTCAAACACCAAATTAGGCAACATTTTCAATGGTTTTATTCACATTTATTGCTATGTTTGCAAATATTTCATTGATTGCATATATAGAGAAAATAATGATTGCAGATACTAATATGTAACACATAATAAATATGTCCGTCCATTATAATGAATACAATATGCAGTCTATTAAACTAAAACCTCAAAATTAAAAGTTAAAATGTCATATTGTTGAAGTTTGCATCCTTCAATTTGTATTATTTTACTTTCATTTCATGTTGACATACAGTTGCAATCAGAATTATTAAACCCCCTTTGGATTTTTTTTCTTTTTTAAATATTTCCCAAATCATGTTCAACAGAGCAAGGAAATTTTCACAGTATGTCTGATAATATTTTTTCTTCTGGAGAAAGTCTTATTTGTTTTATTTCGGCTAGAATAAAAGCAGTTTTTACTTTTTTTAAAAACATTTTAAGGTCAAAATTATTAGCCCCTTTAAGCTATATATTTTTTCGATAGTCTACAGAACAAACCATCCTTATACAATAACTTGCCTAATTACCCTATCCTGCCTAGTTAACCTAATTAACCTAGTTAAGCCTTTAAATGTCACTTTAAGCTGTATAGAAGTGTCTTGAAATAAGTGTAGTAAAATATTATTTACTGTCATCATGGCAAAGATAAAATAAATCAGTTATTAGAAATGAGTTATAGTTAAAATCTTCTCTCCGTTAAAATTGGGAAAGAAAATAAACAGGGGGGCTAATAATTCAGGGGGTTTAATAATTAGGCTGGCTTGTCAAAGCCAACATACTGAAATCCTTTCTAAACTTATTATTATTATTTTTTTTTAATTATTATTATTCTTCTGAGACTAAAATTCTAACTCTATCTCCTCCTTGAGCTTTCAAGCTATGACCACCAAACTCACTCCAGACCTCCAAACTATTCTGACTCGGATTGCTATATCTCCCCTGACTGATCCGACTTTCAGTTTTCAGACCTCATAACTCTGCATCAGACTGTCACACTGACTTCTAGCTGGGCTCATTTAACTCAGACTACCAAACTGCCAATGACTGATGACCTTTTAACTTTCTGGCCACGCCCTAGCAACCACTTTTGGGACCCTAGAAACTGTCCCATAGACTTCCACTGCAAAAGACTGTCATTGACTTAACATAGGATCAAACTTTGTGACCTCATAGCTTTATCCACCTATACTTTTTCAAACTGTTTTAATCTATCTATCTATCTATCTATCTATCTATCTATCTATCTATCTATCTATCTATATGTTTTCCAACTGTATCTATCTATCTATCTATGCTAATTTGTACTAGAATCATGCTAACAACATGCTAATTCATAGTAGAATCATGCTAACAACATGCTAATTCATGCTAGAATCATGCTAATAACATGCTAATCCATGCTAGAATCATGCTAACAACATGCTAATTCATACTAGAATCATAATAATAACATGCTAATCCATACTAGAATCATGCTAACAACATGCTAATTCATGCTAGAATCATGCTAATTTCTACTAGAATCATGCTAACAACATGCTAATTCATGCTGGAATCATGCTAACAACATGCTAATTCATACTAGAATCATGCTAATAACATGCTAATCCATGCTAGAATCATGCTAACAACATGCTAATTCATGTTAGAATCATGCTAATTTGTACTAGAATCATGCTAACAACATGCTAATTCATGCTGGAATCATGCTAACAACATGCTAATTCATGCTAGAATCATGCTAATTTCTACTAGAATCATGCTAACAACATGCTAATTAATGCTGGAATCATGCTAACAACATGTTAATTCATACTAGAATCATGCTAATAACATGCTAATTAATGCTGGAATCATGCTAACAACATGCTAATTCATACTAGAATCATGCTAATAACATGCTAATCCATGCTAGAATCATGCTAACAACATGCTAATTCATGCTAGAATCATGCTAATTTGTACTAGAATCATGCTAACAACATGCTAGTTCATGCTGGAATCATGCTAACAACATGCTAATTCATGCTAGAATCATGCTAACAACATGCTAGTTCATTCTAGAATCATGCTAATTTGTACTAGAATCATGCCAACAACATGCTAATTCATAGTAGAATCATGCTAACAACATGCTAATTCATGCTAGAATTATGCTAATTACATGCTAATCCATACTAGAATCAAGCTAATAACATGCTAATCCATGCTAGAATCATGCTAACAACATGCTAATTCATACTAGAATCATGCTATTAACACACTATTTTGTACTAGAATCATGCTAACAACATGCTAATTCAAAGTGGAATCACGCTAACAACATGCTAATTCATGCTAGAATCATGCTAATTACATGCTAATCTATACTAGAATCAAGCTAATAACATGCTAATCCATGCTAGAATCATGCTAATAACATGCTGATCCCTGCTAAAATCATGCTAACAACATGCTAATTCATACTAGAAACATGCTAACAACATACTAATTCATGCTAGAATCAAATTAAAACTAATTCAAAATAATAGCTATCTATCTATCTATCTATCCTTTTTCAAACTGTTTTAAATTATCT